>CM046882.1:437357431-437572176 GCA_025667525.1 Glebionis coronaria | reverse complement strand
CTTTGTTGTTGGTTTTGGTTTTGAGGAGTTAAACCGGGGTGGTGCAAGATAGTTGTTTGAAGGATAACTTAGCGAGTTACGGTCTCCTTGAGGACGAGCTTGATAGCCTCCCGTGGGATAAGTATCGTATGCCGCGTTAACGTTTTCACAAAAATTGCCTTGAATAGAAGGACAATCATTGTAAGAATGAGGACCACCACATGTGTCACAAGAAATAGCAACGTCTTTGGCTTGTTGAGTATGGTTACTAGCCAAAATTTGCATATTTTTGCTCATTTCGATAATGGCTCGTTCCATGGCGGACATGTCGGTGGTGGAAGAAGTAGATGAAACATTGACTCTCGGATTAGATCTTGAGGATGCGGATGAATCCCAATTCTTGTGGTGAGTAGTCATGTTTTCAATCAACTCTCTACACTCCTCCGGTCTCCTTTTCATAAAAGTACCACCGGCGGCGGCGTTGATCGTGTCACGATCACGAAAAGTGAGACCATTGTTGAAAGTATCAATGAGAGTGACGGGGAGCATGTTGTGATTTGGACAACGGTCGATCAAATCATTGTAACGTTCCCAAGCATCAAAGAGCGATTCATCATTGTCTTGCATGAATGCACTAATTTGGTTACGAAGGCTCGTGACCATGGATGGTGGAAAGTAGCGCGACAAAAAGCGTTGAGTCATGTCGTCCCAAGTATGAATAGAATTCTTTGGGAGACGGTCAAACCATTTTTCGGCATGGTGAGAAAGCGTGTGTGGAAAGAGTTGAAGGCGAAGTACATCCATAGAAACACCGGGCATCTTCATGCTTTGAGTAATGGTAATGAATTTGTCGAGGTGCTTGTTGGCATCATCATCCGGCAATCCGCGAAATGGATTAGTTTGCACTTGTTGAATCATGTGATGCTTCAACGAAAACTCCTGAGCCGTGATTTGCATCGGTGCAATCGGGCCTCCACGTCCATTCATCGTAGGTTGGCATAGCTCCTCCATGGTTCGTAGGTCGGGTAGGGGTGGATTATTCATGTTGGGGTGAGGTGGATTATTATTTTTGTTGTGTACACCGGCCATGTCTAAATTATCGAGAGTCTCGGGCTCGGGATAAGACGTTGATCGAGTACGCATACACTAAAAAGAAGATGCAAGAGAAAATATTTTTGGTTTTTATAGGTTTTTTTAATTTTTTTGTATTTTTGAAAATTTTATATTTTTTATGGGTTTTTGAAAATTTTTGTACTTGAAAATAACGTTCCCGAAAGAACGGATCCCAAAATCTAATTTTTCTCACAAGAAACCGTTGATCCTTACGAAAAGAGCCGGCAGCGGCGTCATTTTAATAACTGAATTTTAGTTAATTAAAAATGTAGCTTTTGCAAGATCTTTCTTTGTGTTGCTCGTACCCAATTATATTTGTGGTTGTTTCGTTCTCGGTATCTTCTCGAATTGATCACGGTCCAAAGTGGAAAAGTTTTTCTTGGTTACTAAAAGGGGGAGCTTTGGGTTATCTATTCTAATTTGTGAGATAAACGATAAACTAATTAATTGACAAGATGAAAACGAACTAACCTTGACTTGGCGGGAAAAATGAAAATTAGAAACTGGAATTGAATTAAAACAAGCTAATCCGGAATCCGATATGTGAGGCTTATCCGGAATACAAAACCATGAGCTTATCTGCAATAGCCAAATAAAAACCTTATCCGCAATACCCAAACTTCTCTTATCCGGAATACGGCTGATGATGCTTATCCGGAATAACGAACAACTACTCTTATCCGGAAAACGAAGCTTTGCTTATTCGGAATATTGGCTGCTGAAGCTTATCCGCAATACCTTATCCGCATAATCTAAATAAGGACCCTTATCCAGAATCCAATTTCCTTCTCTTATCCGGAATAAACAAATTGGTCTTATCCGGAATAAAACGTAAAAACTTCTTGTCCGGAATAATACATAGACCGTTATCCACAATCCATTTTGAGGTCTTATCCGGAAAAATATTTTAAACTTCTTATCCAGAAAACACAAGCTGAGTCTTATCCGGAAAATGTTACAAAGTGGGTTTATCTGGAATAAGACTTTTTAGTCTTATCCGGAATATGAGGCTAGAACAGTTATCCGCAATATGTAAAAGAAGCTTATCCGGAATAAGGGATAGAGGACCCTTATCCGGAATATGAGGGGATATAACTTTCCGAGATTTGCACAACAAGTAAATAGGCCAAATTTCAATAAGCACTTTACCAAAAGCTAAACCAAAAGATTTTAAGAAAAAGATGATTAAACTAGAATTTAAAAATTTTAAAACCTTAATAAGCTAGAAATCAAAAATCACTTTTTTATCAAAAACTTAAACTTTTTAAATCAACTTATTATCAATAAGCCAATACAAAAATCAGCCAAATCACAACCACTACATACTTATTAAGTCAAACCATAGATCATTAAGAAAGGAAGAATGAGAGATTATCAAAAGATTGCTTGAATTAAAAGATTAAGATTCAAAAGTACAAAACTTAATATAAAACTAGAGAGAGAAAGTGATGAAAACAATAAAACTAAATTATGAAAAACTAAAACTAATTAACTAGATAACCTCCCCTCCTAATGTGATTTGGAGGGTATTTATAGACTAAGTGGAAGGTGCATGTGTGATGTGCTTTTTTTCTTTCTTTTCTTCTCGACTCGATTTAATTCTTTGTCTTTTCTCGACGTCGTCTCGGGATTTGAACTTTTCTTAATAATTTTCTTCTTTAATTTAGACTTGAGTTCTTCGACTTCATTAAACTTCTGTCTTTAGACTTTTTCTTCGATAAATCTTCAGAATAGGTCTTGGACATCCGTTCTTTAAGCACTCTTGATCTCTTGACTTCGTCTTTTCTCGTTTTCTTCGATAAAAGCTCGTGAAAGGCCGTGTTTTCTTCCTTTTTCATCTTTTGGTCCTAAAACACAATAAAAACACAAACCCCGCATAATTCCGACTTTTACGACATAAAATACACGTTTTGGTCATGTTATTATTGGAAATAAGTGGTGAAAGGATAAGTGTTTTCACACTTATTAATACATCATTGACTTATGCGTGAATAGAGATTAAGTCTAAAAATAGAGTTTTAATGGTGTAACCAAAATCATTAAATTAATAATTCACCCTAATAGACAACGATGTCAAAAAATTAAGTCAACAAGAAGGATCGATAGACACGATTTTATAACGGTTTTGAACATGAGACTTATTACCAAGACTTTTATACGCCCCCTAACGGAAGGGCCTTATTATCATAGGTTTACCTCCATCTTTTATTCAACTTCGCCATGAAGCTTTTATTATGACTTCGGTCTTGCCTTGCCTTTTATTTAACCTTGCCATGAGGTGTTTATTATGGCCAAAGACGTATATCCTCACGCTAAAGCGAATTTTGGATCTTTAAAGCTTCAAAGATTAAGGCTTGATTCACTTTCAATTTGGGCATAGATTTTTCGGCCTTGTGAGCTTCAAATTTTTGCTTAATTTAGGTGAGCACTTGAAATCTTATTATTAGGTGAAGCTTTCGATTATTCGGGTGCCAATACTTCAAAACCGTGACGCTGGCGATACCTTAATGTTTTCCCAATTTAATTACATGGAAGATACTAAAACAAATTAGAAACCAACAATAGTGACTAAACCGCTAAATCAATATTTATTAACAATTTATTTATCAAAAGCGTGGGGAGAATAAGCTAATAATTACAACACATGAGATCGTGAAAGATTACCAGATTTATAAATAACTCTATCATTTCTCGTCCTCATTTAAGAGACTTAGCCTAAAAAGTTAAGGAATCGAAGCTAAGTGCTCAACATGCACGGTCGAGTCAAAAATTACTCTTATTCTCACCATCAGAAAACCTACATTCGTGTCTTAAACACTTACGAAAAATACGAATTTTTTTTAAATTTGGCAATTTTTAGCCTTATTTTGCAACAAAACGAGAACAAAATGATGAATATTGGATTGCGTGATGACGTAAGCAAGGTGAAGTATCTACTCACCCCCATACTAAAACTAAACATTGTCCTCAATGTTTCGAGTCTAGGGGTAAAAACACCCCATACTAGAGACGAAGTCGAATGCTTAATCTCGAGCATGGAAAGGGTAAAACAAATAACCTAAAATCCGTTTATGAATTATGCTAATAAGATAAACGTTAGAACATAAAAGGATATCATCGGATATCGGAATCTCCAAAGGCAACGATCGAAGCTCGAGTGATCCTTAAAACGAACACGAGAGGGTTCAATGATGACGATGAACCTAATGAATCACAATCACAAACAACCACAGAACAAAGGTTGGGAGAGCACAAGTCCCCTCGTTAACTAATTAGAAAGCATTAATATTTACAAGGATAAGCATGATAAACCCCCACGAGGCACCTTGTTATTTATAACCGAGTCAAAAGCTCGACTCGAATCCCTATAAATGTGATCATTTAGGGATAATATTGGTATGGTCATTTTTGGTGGGGCTTACATGATAAACAATGCCCAAAAGTACATGGAGTACTTTAAAAACCCGATACACGTATACCGGGGTCAAAGATGGTGTCCTCGTTTTCGGATGAAAGACGAAACAACGCCACTCCAACACGAACTAGAACCCCAAAGGGGTAGAAGAAAAGAGGTGAGAAATAGAAAGGTGGGGCAATGGGTAAGTCAAACTTATGAGCTACTCGAGGTAGACTCACACCAAGCAAATAGATAATATTTCCATTTATTGCATCGGTGGAAGACCGAGATTTCCCTTTACAAGAAATTCTGGGATCATAAATCTCGTCCTCGGTGGAGAAACGCGAGGGAACATAAGGGGCTTCCCCCACACTAGATCCACACCAACCGTCGTCAAAAGGAGTAGACGAGGTGGTAGCACTCATAGAACGCGGTGATGACGGAGTTAAACTTGTAGAAAAATCTTTAAAACATTTTTAAAATCTTTTCCTTTTTCATCATTAAAAAACTCTTTATGAAAACCTGATTTTATGATGTCGAAAATATTTGGCGTGTCAAATTAAAAATTAGTCGCGCTAAAAATTCTCACATTTAAGTCATTGGTGGGAGGGTGTAACACCCCATTTTGATAACGGAATGTCACGCGTAATTATGGCGTGTCATCAAAGCATACAAGGATAAATGTATAAAATATTACATGACCATAGGGATAACCGGAATCAAACATCGGTTCCTAAACATAAGCCCAAAACATAATAAACAAAAGATAAGAATGAAATACTAAACAAGCATAAGTATATGAAGGCAAAAAGGGAAAAGAAGTCTCTAGCAACTTCCATCCTAAGCACGTCCTCCAAATGCTCGAGTCTTTCCTAGGGTACCTGCCGTTTTGGGACATGGAAAGGAAGTAACGGCTGAGCAAAACGCTCAGTGCACGGATATAAACATAGTACGAATGACTAAGCATAAATAAGACTTAATAGCAGCGGAAATGTATAAGTCCTGGAAAACCTGGAACATGTTTATAAAACTGGTTTTATAGTTTGAAAAGCCTTATGTTTATCTTATGAAAACTATTTAACATATTTTACCATTAGCCAATATAGGTCATGAAAATCCACCATGCATGAATACTTGGAGGGGTGACCTCATCATGCAAATTAGAGGGGCTGCCTCTAATTTATTATACTGGTTCTGGGTAGGAGAGATCAGCTCCTTGTGAAGGATGCAAGGCACACACCACATTCACCATGAAATCCTGAATGAAAACATGTAACTAGGATGCACCCATACGCCCCACATGATAAATATAATAAAAATAGCCAAAAGCTGAAGGGACGCCACGAGCAATCACTCCGCCGTGGTGAAGTCATAACATCAGTACCTCTAATATTATGGTTATGGTACCTCCATAACTAGGTGAAACTGGTCATGCATGTATATGGCTATAGGTATTCTTAATTAAACATAAGCAATCAAACACGTAACTTATACTACGAGAAAACAGTTGGCTGCATACGGGGAATCCTAATAAGGAAAGAATGTCCATACTGAAAGGACGGGAATCCGTACCTTATGTCCAGTGAACGAAGAAGATGAACTGAGAGAAATCCTACTTCCGAATCACTAGTGCTACATAAATACATACATGAATAAGTATCTGCTTACTAAATACGTAGCTGGTTTTATGTCATGTCTTAGCTTATTTTATGTTTTTTAAGTCATGTTTCACTGTTTTAAGTTTTAATCTGTGTTTATCTTATATTATGTCCATTCTGATTAAGTATTACTTGTATTTCATGTATTATTATACTTACTGTGTAATATTAAGTAACTTTCTAAAAATAGCAGGTTTCCTAAAATAGAAAGTTACCAAAAATAGACTAGTTGCCTTAATTACATAAGTTTCTAAAAATAGAAAGTTTCCATAAATAGATATAAGCTGGTTAAATAAGCTAGTTACATAAGCTTAAGTGTTTACTGATTAATATTCTAAGTCATGTAATAAAATAGTATAGTTTATTAATTATTTCATGAAATTTATATAAACCATAGTCTAAAGTATTTAATTAAATATAACATGATTTTAATTAAATAAAGGTAATAATACATAGGTTGAAAATATGTATTAATATTAATATAAATTAAGTCATGTTAATTAATTAATTATAAGTCATGTTTAATAATTAATTAATTACTAAAATCATAATTAAATAATAAAATACTTATGTTAAATCATGTATTATTAATTATTAATAATAACCTAAGTCTATGTTTTAATTAAATTAATTATATAGCATGTTAAATTAATTTAATTAATCTTATAATAATAAGTCCTGATTTATTAGTTTAATTGTCTTGTAATTAATATACATGTTAAGCTAATTAAACGCGTAAAATAATAACCCGTACCCATGTATTGTTTTATTAAAACGTTGTCGTAAACCGAACCCGTGAAAACCCGTGAGAACGTGTTGTGTTTTTACCATAAGCCGAACCAAACAGCCCCCTTAAGTTCCAAAATAGTTTGCCAAACACCCCCTTAAGTCTGTTTTTATTTTTTTTTAAAATGGTTTGCCAAACACCCTGTTAAAACCCGTAGCAAAACACCCTTTAAAATCCGTAGCCAAACACCCTTTAACTGCCAGTTCCTCCTGGTAGTTTTGAGTTTCCCCTGTTTGCTTACAATTCCCACCGGCAGGCTAAACCTGCTAGACGTGGGTTCCCACTGGTAGACCAAATTCACCACTGGCTCAGCCAGTGGTTTTTTCCCTTGCTTGTTTGCTGTTTCCCTTGCTTGAGCAAACCAAGCCAAAACCCTAATTAGGGTTGCGGCTGGTGGAATTAATTCACCACCGAGACTCATATGAGTCTCGGTTTGTGTGCAAACAGGCCAAACGAACACCCCCTATGAATTTAACATTTGTATTATGTTTTAATAACAGGTTTTACGTTTGGATTTATGATCCATCACGCAAAGAAAGAAAAGAAAACGGGATCTATAGTTATACCTTGTTTCTTTTCGTGTTAAGGTTTAGAACATCCAAAACAAACGCACCCCTCGTTCTTCTTGGATCATGAAGCCATGGTTTCCTTGTTTTCTTTGTGTGGCTCGTGGCAGAGAAGAGAGAAAAGGAGGAGACAAAAACTGACGGCTTGATATGTATTTTAGGGTTTTATTGTGTTTGTCCAAAAATGTATACTCCCCCCGTCTCTTTTGATTATACACGCCTCACAACACACTTGGGCCTAGAGCCCAAGTCCTATTACTTTTCTACTTGTCAAAACAGCCCCTTAAAACACTTGTAATTTTTATTAAGTCGCGTTTTGTTAAAGTGGTACGCGTAATCGTATTTTAAAGTGTCGTAAGTTCATAGTTATCATAATACGTGTTAAACGTAATCATTACGTATGTAATTACTTGTCGTGTTAAATTAACTATACGTAATAATAATAATCGTTTAAATGTCCGTGATTACATGTTACGTAGTTTACGTAATTTAATTAGTTTTCGATCGTGACCCGATATATTTATTCGTGTTAATAAATATATATATATATATATATATATACGTAATTAATATTAGTTCGCGTTTTAATTACGTTCGTGATTAATTATTGTTAAATAGTTATCGTGTGTTCGTACGTAATCAGTACTTATCGTGTTTTAACACGTATGCAATACGTAAAATACTAACACGTGAACGTAATCATAGTATAAGAGGAAAGTTTTAATCTAGTACGTACGATCTTAAGGGTACTATTCATGGTAAAAGCATGCTGGTTTTACAGAGGGGGTGGCGGATTATATAAGTTCTCAAAATGTTTATCAATAAAGAACACCGCCTCCTCGGGGTCAACATACTCGTCATCCTCATGAACGTCGATCTGATCGATTTCTTCATCAAAGATAGGCTTGTCAAACCAAGGTTTGTCATTCCCCTGCTTGAGTATTTTAGAAGCTCTCTCGAAAAGATCACGATCAAGCACGAAACCATCATCCATTTGTGGGGATTGTTGATAAGTTAAATCCTCACGAATGTGGTAAACGTAATTCTCTTTTGAGGAGTGTTGATTAGGTAACTCCTCGAGAATTGGATTTATGTTGGTCACATGAGTTGGTTCGTCATCGAAAATAAGACGTTCCAACTCATTTAGTTCATCCTTGATTTTGGAAAGATCAACCTCACTCGTAGGTGGGAGTGGGGGCAAAAGAGCTATCTCTCGTTCAATGATTTCCTCAATCTCGGGATCAAACTCGTAATCATCGTACTTCACACATTTCTTTTTAGGAGAATAAAAAATTGCATGTGGATTTCGAAGTACATGATCAATCTCGGCAAAATCACCATCGTCATCATCGAAGAAAGATTCGATGTGAGCACTCACAACCATGGTCTTACAAGTCGAATGACTATGCTTAGGTGACTTTTCTAAAACGAGAGGATCAATGTTGATAAAACCTTTCGCCTCAACTGGTGTTGGGCTAGGCAAAGGAGGCACTTCGATGGAGTTAGAAGTTCAAACCTCAAAGACGTGGTCCTTCGAAGGTGGTGAAGACGAGCCCATTTTGGTCATTGTTGTGATGGCACTAACGTCGCCCTTCGGAATTGGTTGTTCACTTGTTTCATCGAATACATCCGAAAGTGATTTTTCATTCATAAATTTACACATACCCTTTTGAATTAGGTACACGTATTCTTTATCATTAAAATCATCATCTTTAAAACCGTTCTTCTTAATTTTTTCAAAACATGCATTAAGCCTCATTCTTTCCGCTAAAGTGAACATTCTGAAATCATTAGGTTTAGAAACATTAGGTTTTGAAACCTCGGTTTTTTCATTATCATTAAACACTTGGGATTTACTCGTGAAAAAGTCCATTTTATCCTCCCCATATCTCATAGTAAGTCTCCCCTCGTGAACGTTGATTACGGTTCGAGCCGTTGATAAAAATGGTCGGCCTAAAATAATGGGACATATAGGGTCACACTCGTAATCGGATATAACGAAATCCGCGGTAAAAACAAACTTTCCAACTTTGACATAGACATCCTCGGCTATTCCAGTTGGTATTAATGGTGTACAATTTGCAAGCTCGATTGTCATGTTTGTGGGGGTAAGTCTAGGCAATCTCATCAATTTCCAAAGAGAATGAGGCATGAGATTTATGCTAGCACCTAAATCGACAAGGGCTAAACATCCCTCAATCTCGGAAAAATCACAAGGTAATAGAAATTGAAAGTCCCTAATCAATGCTAAAAACACTAAACTTGACTAATCAACACACGTAATTACTTTTCAAACGTAATACTTATTATTGTATAATAAAGAATTACAAGTGTTATGGATAACGCCGTTTGATGACAATGTGTTGTACACACTTTGAACAACTAAAAACCCTAACTTATGAATACAGTTACAGCTGTTTGATTCAATAAGTTCTAAGCATTAATGTGTGAATATTCTCAAAGTGTTAAACATTAATGCTTGGCTACACATCCTATTTATAGTGATACGAGGTTGACCTAAGTACTGTTGATGGTGACTACACAAGACATTCACTTTTCAGACATCTGTCACAAGATGCTCTTCTATTCTTGGTAGTCTTCCACAATGCTTTAGGGAAACAGAGCTGACATAATTTCCCTTTTCTTCATAGTCTCGTACACACAAATGGCGTGTCCAAAGTGTGCTGAGTGTTAACAGGGTATTGCCACCCCTGTTAACCCTCAACCCCTCAGAGTCCCTGATACATCTTGGCTGTTATCCATCACAGCCAATGAGTATGTCTTCAAGTAATCTTCTACTTCCTTGACAATGTCTCTGACATGGACTCCTCTGAGGTTGCTCATAGAGACTTAGATCTCTGTGAGTCTTGTGATACTTGCCTGCCTCCTAGGCACAGGCAAGTGACTATCTAACAGCTTGATTTGTGTTTAAATCTATGACACAGGGAATCTAACAAACTTAGAGTCCCAACAGTCTCCCCCTATTTAAACATAAATCTAGCTAGATCTATCTAAGTTAAGGTAAGTGAGATAACAGCTTCTTCTTACTCATAACAGATCTAAACAAACATACCTCATGATTTTATTCATACTTAAAGAAAATTACAAGTACAATACAAAAGTGAAATAAAATACGAAGGTAAAATTAAGCTATGAAATCCTTCAATAGTCGTCATTTTTTATCTTTTCTTCAGCTTCAGCTATGTCTGTCCTAGTATCCAATTCTGCCTGCAATGCTTGTGCAAAAACCTTGGAATACTCTGTGTTAATCTTGAGTCCCTTTTTGAGACAAATCAGCTGAATTGTTGATGCTAAGCCTAGCTCATCTTCCCTTTGGAATGCATATTGGCAAGCTCTGTTCATGAAAGCCATACCTCTTTCAGGCTCTGTGTAGGTCTGACCATCAATCGGACCAATGATTCCATTTGGTAATACAAAATACCTGTGCATTCCATCCACTTGAACATCATATGTGACGAAGGTTTCCTTAACAAGTTGAGTCATCCTTCTTCTTTTCTTTCCAGTCTTTGGAGGTTCTTGTTCAAACAGCTGTGATAGGGGATCTATTTTGAGCTTGGCTGCTGTTTCTTTAACCCAGTTAAACTTAGCCTTGAGGGTCTTAAGAAGGGTAAAATTATCCTGACCAGTTCTTTTAGCAGCCAAGGCTTCAAGTTCAAACCATTCAGATAATCCAAGTTTCTTTAACCTGAAGTCCTCAAAGACATCCATATCCGCCTGTTGGTTATCTCTCCACAAAATCATTTGTGGTGTGTTGGTGGACTTGTGAATGGTGTATTTGAACTTGGTGATATTTCTAGGTGCATACCTGTTGTTGACGCATGCATCATAATTAGTTTTCACCTTTTTTAGTGCCTCTGCGCGTTTAGCTTCCATTTCCCTCAACCTTTGTCTTTGCTTCTCCCTTTCAGGTGGAGTCATCTTTCTCAGAGTTTCCTCATTGAGCTCCTTGGCTTTCTTGATTTCATTCAGCCTCTTGAATTCAACAGCCTGTTTCTCAATCTCTTCAGGTGTTAGAGGATTCTCATTAGAAGGTGTGAAGGTTGAAAATTGGGATAGGTCTGTGGTTGATCCTCCTGTCTCTAGCATCGCAGCTATTTTCTTTAGTTTGGCGTCTGTGTCTACCATAACTATTTCCTTTCCTTTCTTCGAGACAGAGGATTCCACACTCATGTTTTTCAGCTCTTCAGCTCTTTTGATGAACGCTGACTGAGCTTGAGTTTGTATTGCCTTGGGTAGGGAGCTAACAGTGAACTTGAGTTTCTTGGTAGATGGTTCACCATCATCCACAGACTCGCTGGTGTTAACCATAGTCAGGGACTTTGATGAATCAACTCCATCATTAGTCTGTTGCTCCCCCTTACTTTCACCCTCGTCATCGGGTATGATCACTGGTGTGATGACTTGGAGAGGAACAGGTGAAGAAATAGTGTTATCAGTAGAGGTTGATCCCTGTTTGGCAGATTCAAGGTTAAGTACCTTTTCCTTCTCCCCCTCACGTTCAGCCTGTCGTTTCAGACGTTTAGATGAACGTGCCTGAAAGTGCCTTGCAATCTATTCAACAAAGGTAGCCATATCACGTTGCCTGGTCCTTAAAGCTCTGGCAATCTTCAGCAGGAGGTTGCAATTTCCATTTGTGTTGCGATGAACACGATCAATGATGAAGTTTGTGTGTCGAAGTTGCCTGTTACGAACAGCTTCAAACTCTCTATGCATGGTTATCTCATGTGCATTAAAAAGGGCAGGTACCTTTGTTACTATAGCATCCTTGATTCTTGTGGACAAATGACTAAGTCCTTGGGACACTCCTTTTCTTGCATCATCTTTGATTGGTTCGGTGACTGCATCCCTAACCGCCTGATTGATGATCCCTGAAAAGGTGACAGTGAAATTATGCATCTCAGATTTGATAACATCCAGCTTTCTTGACAGGCGCTCCATATCTGATTGATGATGAACAAGCTTAAGATTATGGATGTTCAGGCTTTGTTGCGCATAATCATCCTCCCTTGGCAAAAGATCAAAGTTGGTTTGGGCAGGATGATCAAACATAAGGAACTCAGCGGTTGGATCATAAGCAGGTTTTTGAAAGACTGTAGTGGCTGAGGTAGAAGAGGTGGGAGTTGCTACAGCTTCCTCGGGAGGAAGAGTGGTATCATCAGCTGGTTTGGACACAACTATTTCCTTCGGAGGAGACAGAGATTGTTGGTCATCATCATCTTCATCGTCCTCCTCCTCAAACATCCCTTCAAGGAAAATCTCGTCCTCAGGCATAGATTCAGGTTCAGAGAAATCATCAACTAATAAGAGCACTTCTTCTTCAATATCAAGTAGGGGCTCTTCTTCATTTAGCTGATCCTGAATTATTGTATCAGCTTCTTTTTCTGGCTGCTCTAGGGATTCAATGTTTGGCTGTACAAAATCAGCATGCAAATTGTTTCAAATTAGTAACAGGGAAATAAAGAATGGGAATGGTCGCCATTTCGCTGTCCCAGAGAGGCCGAGGGTGATTACTCAGCCACTCCAAAGGATAAATCCTTGGGATTCTTTTAAGAGTGAATATTATGAGGGTAATGGTCGCCATTCGCTGCCCCTAGGAAAGCTGAGTGTGATTATTCAGCCCCCCAAAAGGTTAAAACCTTTGGGACTCTTTTGATTGTGAAACATATGTTGTTAAGGATCGCCATTCGCTGCCCCTAGGAAGGCTGAGGGTGATTATTCAGCCCCCCCCCCCCCCAAAAGTTTAAGAAACCTTTGGGACTCTTTTAAGGTTGAAACATGTGTGGGTAAAGATCGCCTGTTACGCTGCCACTAGGAAAGCTGAGGGTGATGATTCAGCTCCCCCTGAAAGGATAAATCCTTTGGGATTCTTTTAAGTGTGAAAAAGATATAGGTTAAGATCGTCTTGTTACGCTGTCCCTAGAAGAGCTGAGGATGATTATTCAGCTCTCCTAAAAGTAAAACTTTTGGGATTCTTTTTCTGAGGGAACCAAGAGGCTGTGTGAGGTACAGCTGGTCAAGGTCGAGACATATATGTATTCAGGTCGTTGTTTGCCTGAATACTGTCTAGAGGGTGTAGGGTCATTGGGGTGCTTTAGAAACACAAATGAATCATTCCCTGGTGCATAGACAGGGTGTACAGAAGTCTTAAGGATTTCTAAGTGCATACAATGACTTATATGGGTCGAGGATTACCCTAACATCACCACTCTCACCTACAGACATTTGAGAGTGGCTGCTTGTAGACCTCTAAAAATTAACACTGATTACCTGTGCGATATCAGCATAATCCGGTGGGTTCCCTGTTGTCTCGGCTAACATCGAGACACTAGACCCTTGTTGTTGGTCAGCTGAAGTCTCTGATTCCACATGAGTCTCTGGAACAGAGGAGGTTGTGAGGTTCACATTCTTCTTAGCCCTGGCCTTTGCAACAGTTTTGGTGTGGGAAGAAGATGGGTTTTTCTTCTTCTTTGGCTGTTGGCCAGTTGTTGCCTTGGACGTCGTGGTGTGCTGCCCAGAGGTCAAAGACGTAGACTTTCCAGACACAACAGAGGTATTCACCTTCTCAGAGGAAGGGAGCAAGGACTTCTCAACAGAGGGTTATTTGTTTGCTATGTTCAGCATGTGAGAGGTGATAGGGACATCTTCAGCTCCAATCTCCTTGTAAATGGCACCAGTGATGCGATAGGGCTTCAGAGAAGTGAGTGCAGAGTTGTGATATCTGTCACCCAACAGGCTGTCGAAGATAAGAGATAGAAAGCGAACGTAGCATATGTTTTTCTCCCTGACCTGGTTTCGTCCCTTCAGCTGTTCCACTAGGTTGGAGAATAAAAGACTTCTTACATCAACGTCTGTGCCCCAGATCAGCCCATAAGCAATAGATTGGTGGTTGAAGGACATCTGATCTTGGGATCCCTGCATTCCTCCTAGGGATTTGACTATGTGAGTGAAGAGGACACGCCACACAGGGGAAAAATACTTGATCTTCAAAGGAGACTTGGAGAGAACTTCAGCGGGTGTAAGAGCAGGGTTTACATCATGAGAGGGTTTAAGTGTGGCAAGGGCGTCCTTTACAGCCTTTTTGTCAACCACCTTCACGCATTCATCGCCATGTCTTAACCCAGCCACACTTGCAAAGTCTTTTAGTGAGAAGGCAAAGGGGTGTTCGTTGCATGAGGCTAAAGGTAATGGTGTCATCAACAACTTCAGCAGAATTCCCTAAGGTATTCTTGGTAGAAAATGATTGGGGACTTTGTGAGTGCTTCACTTGCATCACAATTTTTCATGAAGTTTACCAGATATGAGTAGTTGGGAGCCTTGATCCATCCAATGGAGTTGTTCGATGCAAGGATGCTTTCATTAAGTTCAAAATTGACGTTTACTGCCTTGAGAACTGTGAATGTCATGGATTCAAGGTTGAAGAAAAGAGAAAATGGAGGATGGGTTTAGAGAGAGAAAGTTGAGAGAGAGAGATGATATTGTGAAATGACAATGGTGGTAGGCGAGGTGAGACGTGAGACAATATATATATTTAAATGTGAAAACAGTTATTCAACCGCATTTAATGCATAGTGGGAAAATGACTGCACATGTGGGTCCCTTGACCTTTCAAAAACCATTTGTCTCCTCGTTATTCGGAAAATAAATGATTAAAGATTGAGAATGTTTTTTAGTATTTACTTGGAAAGTAACTACCTAGTTTCATGTGAAAAACATTTAATATTGAATCAGACATTTAATGAACACATTTATTATCAAGCCACAGGCTTTGAGATATTGAGCATCCCTAGCTCAACAACTAGCCTGTTGAACGAAGGTTCAGCCAAAGGCTTTGTGAAAATATCAGCTAGTTGCAGTTCTGTGGGAACAAAGTGCAACTCAATATCTCCCTTCATTATGTGATCCCTGATAAAATGATACCTGATATCAATGTGTTTGGTACGAAAGTGAAGAACAGGGTTTTTGGAGATGGCAATGGCGCTGGTGTTGTCACAGAAGATTGGCACTTTGCCATATAAGATCTCATAGTCAGCCAATTGACTTTTCATCCAGAGCACTTGAGCACAACAGCTAGCAGCAGCGACATATTCTGCTTCAGCTGATGACATGGCCACAGAGTTTTGCTTCTTAGCACTCCATCCAACCAATTTTCCTCCTAGGATTTGACAGCTACCAGAGGTGCTTTTCCTGTCAATACAGCATCCAACATAGTCTGAATTTGAATAGGCCTTGAGATCAAAGCCTGATTCCTTGGGATACCATAGACCTAGGGAGGGTGTTCCTTTGAGATACCTGAAAATTTTCTTAACAGCCACTAGATGGGATTATTTTGGGTTAGCTTGGTACCTTGCACAGAGACATGTGGAGAATTGGATATCAGGACGACTAGCTGTTAAATACATGAGTGACCCAATGATGCCTCTGTATAAAGTCTCATTAATAGAGACCCCTGACTCATCAGGACCCAAGTTGTTGGGTGGAAGCATGGGGAATTTCACTGATGCACAATCAGCTAAGTCATATTTTTTAAGTAAATCTTTAACATAATTTTCTTGACAATTGAAATTCCCTTAGGACATTGTTTAATTTGAAAACCCAAAAAGTAAGTTAATTCACCCATCATACTCGTCTCATATTTCTTGGTCATTAATTTAGCAAAACGTTTACTAAGATTAACATTAGTTGACCCAAAGATGATATCATCCACATAAATCTGCACAATGATGAAATCACTCTTATCCTTGAAGGTAAAGAGTGTTTTATCAATAGAACCCCTGATAAATTTGTTTTCAGTTAAGAAATTAGAAAGAGTTTCATACCATGCTCTTGGAGCTTGTTTCAGCCCATACATGGCTTTGTGTAATCTATACACATGATTGGGAAACTCACTATTCTCGAATCCTTCAGGTTGTTCAACATATACTTCCTTAACAAAATCTTCATTGAGGAAGGCACTCTTAACATCCATCTGATACACAGTGAAGTTCATATAAGCAGCATAAGCAAGGAAGATTCTGATGGCTTCAAGTCTTGCCACAGTAGCAAATGTTTCATCATAATCAATTCCTTCAGTCTGTGTATACCCCTGTGCCACCAGCCTGGCCTTGTTTTTGATGATGTTTCCAATTTCATCCATCTTATTTCTATAGATCCATCTAGTGCCTGTGATGTTCTTACTAGGTGGAGCTGGCACTAGTGTCCATACCTTGTTCCTTTTGAACTGATTAATTTCTTCCTGCATAGCAGCTACCCACCCATCTTCTACAAGAGCCTCAGCTACTCTCTTAGGTTCAATTTGAGAGAGAAATTCAGCAAAGAGACATTCGTTGGTTGAGGCAGACTCTGAGTCATGAATTCGCTGTCTAGTAGTGACCCCTGCATTAGGTTCCCCTATGATGTTGACGAGAAGAATGTGTTGATCTCTTGACCACTTAGTTTGAGGAGCTGGGGAATCATGGACAAGTACAATTGTGGGGTTAGCTAGTACTATTTGAGTTTCATCCTGCTGACTAGGAGGGCTTTCTTCAAAGATGACTTTAGTGTCTGAGTCAACATCAACCATCTCAAGGGGTACAAGTTAATTATCAGCAGGTGATTCTTCAAGGGTTTGAAGAATTGGTGAGTCATCTACAACAGTTGAAGAAGAGGGACTACAAGAAGGCTGTGGTTCTTCTTCATCAAGTTCCTGAGAGGTAGGAACTTCAATGTTGTGTGTAGACAGAGGGTCAAAAGCAAGAACATAAGGAGTGAGAGTGTTGGAGTGATGATGGTGATGACAGGCAGGTCTCGGTTCTGAGAATTCATCACTTGGAAATGACACGTTTTCATTAAAATCAATTTCATCACCCTCTGTTCCTGTTCTCTATATGACATCATCATCTTCATTGAATCTGACATGAAAGGTTTCTTCTACTTCTTGTCTTCTGGTGTTGAATACTCCGAAGGCTTTGGCTGTTGGAGAGTATCCTAAGAAGAAACCATCATCAGCTTTTTCATCAAATTTTCCAAGTTTATCCCTGTAGTTATAAATGAACACAGGGCATCCAAAAACATGGAAATAGCTGACATCTGGAGCTCTGTTTCTGAAAACTTCATAGGAAGTTTTACCATGTCTTTTGACAATGATTGATCTATTTTGGGTATAGCAGGCAGTGTGAACAGCCTCTCCCCAAAATTGCTTTGGTAAAGGTGCACCATTTAACATAGTTCTAGCTGCTTCAATCAAAGTCATGTTTCTTCTTTCAGCCACACCATTTTGTTCTGGGGTGCCAGCTGAAGAGAAGTTTTGTGATATTCCCTTTTCATCACAAAAATATTCAAGTTGATGATTCTTGAATTCAGTACCATTATCACTTCTTAGAACTTTGACTCTAACATCATTCATATTCTCAACCTGTCTGATGAAGGACATGATGGTATCAGCCGCATCACTTTTCCTTCTGAGGAAGAAAACCCATGTATACCTTGAAAACTCACCAACAATGACCAAGGTATATTTGTTGTGATTAATGGTCAAAGGTTTGACAGGTCCAAACAAATCCATGTGAAGGAGATGTAAGCACTTGTCAATAGAAAATGATTGCCTGGTCTTAAAAGAAGACCTATGATGCTTTCCGTTGACACAGGCTGAACAAGTCTTGTCTTTAAAAAACATCACAGAAGGTAGACCAGCAACCAGGTTTTGTGTGGCTATCGTGTTGATGTTCTTGAAGTTGAGATGAGACAGTCTTTTGTGCCACAACTAATTGACACTTTCAGAGGCTTTAGCTAGAAAAAAATTGGAGCTGTCTTCAGAGCAAAGAGCCATGTTGATGACATATACATCTCTCCTTCTTGGTGCAATAATCACTACATCATTGTTCTTGTTGAATATGGTTCCCTGAGTCTTAGTAAACAAAACCTTGTAGTCAGCATCACACAATTGGCTGATGCTAATGAGATTGTGTTTAAGACCATTCACATATGCAACCCATTACATAAAAGTTATCCCATTGCAGTTCACTGAGCCGTATCCCTCTGTGTCGCCTGAAGAATTATCCCCAAACACCACTTTAGGACCTGGCTCCTTTGAGTATCTGTGCAGGTATTGTTGAATCCCTGTCATGTGTCTACAACAGCCACTGTCTAGATAACATACCGATTCCTTAAGATGTTTCTACACAGATACATAGAAAAAGGTTAGTTCCTATGGTGAACCCACTTTCCAGTGGGTTCCCTGAATTGCTGATTAGCAACTCTTGAGTTCCTGTAGAACTTTTGGTGATGGGAAGGACAATTAGCTGTCTCATGGGTGAAACTTCCACAGATATCACACCCTGGTAAGTTACCATACTCATCTGAGTGATGGTCTGTGAATCCACAAAAATTACAGGGAGGATAAGGTCTATAGTTCCCTAGTTGTCTCTTAGAACCCTGTTGTCTCTCCCTAGAAGGTGTCTGAGCTCTCTTAACAGCCATTTGTCTATCATGATCTATGGTCATGTGATGAGAGTTTTTACAGATATTGCAATAAGGTTTGATTATCCTTTCACCCTTGGGTTCACCTAGAACAGACTTAGGTTCACGAGAAGTAGAGCATTCAGCGGAAGGCTTAATGTGTTGTTTTAAGAGTTCTACTTCTTTTATTAAAGACAACAGGCGTTCTTCAGTTGAGGAATCAACTTTGTTCACAGATTTTGTTAAGACAGGCTTAAAGGCAACTTGCTTAACAGATTGTTTTACAGGTACAGAAAATATTTTAGCTGGTGGTTTCTCAACATCTGTCTTAGGTTCACCCTTAGCTCCTCTAGAGGAACAGCTGGGTTCAACTCATGAGAGTTTGGGTAAGGGTGGTAATTCAGCCATATCTTTAGAGACAGGGTCATCAGCCAAGATGGGATCAGGCATATGAATTGTCTCTGTAGATTTGAAAACAATCTCTTTGGGTTTGGTGAGAATTTTCAGCTTATTTTTCTTAGCAGAGACATCCCTTTTAATATCAACAGGTAGTTCATCATTAAGCAATTGATCTATAGTGAACCTACTGCACAACCATTTTTCAATAACCTTGTTTAATTCAGAGACTTGATCATTTAAGGCACTATTCTTCAAGGTTAACCTATTGAATTTGTTTTGAAGGGATATTTTTTCTAAATTAACCCGTTTGAGAGTTTCACATTCAGACTTAGCATTTAACATATCATTTTTAACAGAGTGAAACTTATCAAGCAAGTTCTTTCTTTGTTCCTCAACAAAGTGCAAATCAACAATGGTGTAATCAAGGACATGCTTGCGTTCATCACTATCAGACATAGATAAAAGCCTGTGTACCTTTTTCATTGTAATATCAACCCATTGTCCTAATCTTGCATCACCTTTCCCAACAGCTGGTTCATCCTCAGCTATAGCCATGAAAGCCCTGACTCTAGTAGTATCTTCCTCATCTAAAGTCAGCGGCTCATCATTCCAATCATATGCTTCAGCTACCAACCCTTTATCTGTCTTTTTATCACCTCCTTTCTTCTAAGACAGAGCTTCAAGCTTCAAATTCATCTGTTCTAACTCAGATTTAAGTGCCTTATATTTGTTCTTGTAATCCTTCTTCTCATTGTCTGATGAGTTGAATTGGTGAGATGAGTTGTTGTGTTGTGATTTGAACTTGTAAGGTTTGGTGGAAGATGATGGATAGGAAGGTGAGGATGTCTTTGTGGAAGGACAGTCTTTTTGGAAGTGTCCAAGTTTTCCACAGGCAAAGCAAGTTTCTTTTGATCTGTCGGTTTGTTTGCTAGCTGATCCTATTCTCCCTGATCTTTTGTAGAATCTTCTCTGATTGGCTAGTAAATCTCTTTCATGAAATTCAGCATTAAGGTCTGTCAAGAACTCTTGGCTGTTGCGTGTGTCTTCTTTGATAAAACCTAATAGATTCGGATCTTTAAGCTGCTAGGCATGATTATCATTCATATGATTTAACATAGCGGAATTAGAAAAATAATCATGAACAAGGTGTTGTGGACAAGATGAATTTTCCCAAACGTTACTTGTATTATTAAACACAAATAACACCTACACGTGTATACATTGAATCCCACGTCTAGACACACGAATTGCTTGTAGGTTACATTGTGAATGATTGTTATATGAAAACCTACGTCTGTTATTTTCTTTATATACTAGAAAATACAGACTTTACAAAGGAAACAAGATATTGACTAAATCTTCTATTTTCTTGCAAATATATCTTCTACAAGTTTGTCCACCGGCTTGTAGAATCTTCTCTTGTCAGAATTAGTCCTTGTCTTTTAGTTTTGACACATCAACTCATAATACTTTATATTTTCGACCCAACAATCTTCCCCTAGTTGATGATGTCAAAACCCTTTGTATACGGTACACGATCTTCAAATTGCTTCCCCTTAAGTATAGCACATATTCTTCCCCTTTTTGACACATCAATAGGGAATATGTGAAAGTATGCAATCTTGAAAATTCTCCAAAAGTAGCTCTATGTAATGATCTTGAAGAAAAATAAGTACAATAATTTTGATGTAGAAGCAGAATAACCCAAACTTTGTATTTCTTTCACCCAATTGCTCACTAGTTGATAAACTCTTCCCCTAGTTGTCGAAACGACTAGAGAAAAATGCAACTCTTTCACTGCAAAAGGGGGCTCAGTTTATTGGTAAGAACGGGAACTGAAACCAACAAAAACCGCACAACTATAAGCCAGTTGTTAGCTATAACAATATATTTAGATCCAATGATAAAGGTGTATTGCTCACCCATCAGTTTTTATTACATGGGTACTGGTAACCTTCACGACTATGAGCCAATCGTATGCTATAACAATATATTTAGTCTTATGACAAGGTGTATTGCTCACCACAGTTTTTGTTACATGGGAACTGGTACCCTTCACGACTATGAGCCAGTCGTACGCTGTAACAATATATTTAGTTCAGAGACAAGGTGTATTGCTCACCTAAATAAGAAAAACAAATTTGTGAAAACTAACTTCAACATCAAACTTACCATAAGAACTCTTCCCCTAAATCATATACGACTTTATAAAAAATATCCGAGCCATGAATATCAATTTGATATTCTGTATAGAAACGGAGATCCCATGTACCTTCGTGTGTAAATACCTCGTTTTGTGTGCAAAAACGTAACCAAAATACCAAACAGCAACGAATCCTTTGTCGTCCAATATCCTTCACTGTCCAAGATCTTATCAGTGTGTGTTGTCCAATATCGGACAACACTTGTCATCGTTTGAAAAACCATATCTCGGACAACACATGAATTTCTGTCAGCGCCTACATATAACTTGTCAGCGCCATCTTTAAACCTGTCAGCGCCTGGCCATCAGCGTCTCATCCATGCCTTGTCAGCGTCAACGACATCCACTAACACTAACATCTATCAGCGTCAAAATAACACACATCAGCGCCTAATCGATCTAGGGTTTTATAAACCCTAAATCATTATTTCATGTGAAAATTCATAAACTGCAGTGAACTTCGACAGCGAATAACTTCTTCATAAATGCTCAGATCGAAGATCCCTTCGGTGAGATCCTAGACATAAGTGTCAAGAACCTACAGATCGAATTTCACGATGATCCAACGGTTAACGAAGGAGAAATCGCGTTTTTACTCTTACTGTTCACAGAAAACAGCATATGATCACTGCTGACTTAGACGGTTAATAACTTTTTCTTGGGGATAGATCTCGATAATCCCTCCGGTGGATATCTAGATATATGTGTGTAGAACACACACAAAAAATTTCGTGGCGATCCAACGGTTCAATAAAAAGTTATGCCCTTCGTACTACTGCTGCGCACACAAACTGCATAAAAACCCTATACGGGATTTTCTTCTTTTTCACTAAGAACGAACACCTCGTTGATCCTAGCATCGAGAGCCACCCGCTCTGATACCAATTGACAAAACCTAATAGATTCGGATCTTTAAGCTGCTAGGCATGATTATCATTCATATGATTTAACATAGCGGAATTAGAACAATAATCATGAACAAGGTGTTGTGGACAAGATGAATTTTCCCAAACGTTACTTGTATTATTAAACATAAATAACACCTAGACGTGTATACATTGAATCCCACGTCTAGACACACGAATTGCTTGTAGGTTACATTGTGAATGATTGTTATATGAAAACCTACGTCTGTTATTTTCTTTATATACTAGAAAATACAGACTTTACAAAGGAAACAAGATATTGACTAAATCTTCTATTTTCTTGCAAATATATCTTCTACAAGTTTGTCCACCGGCTTGTAGAATCTTCTCTTGTCAGAATTAGTCCTTGTCTTTTAGTTTTGACACATCAACTCATAATACTTTATATTTTCGACCCAACATTCTTCAACATCAGAGTCGCTGTCATGAGGGTGTGGGGTAGAGATCAAAGCTTTGGAAGTTTCTCCTTGAACTACAAATCTTTCTGTCTCTGATTTGTATATAGTATCAATCATCCCTTCTTCATAATTGTACTTTCCATAAAGATGAGCTAAGGTGTCATTCTTGATTGAGTTATTGGCTCTCTGAGTCTAATTCATACTGAGCTATTTTCTTGGAAGGCTGTTGACAAATGTGGCATTAATCTCAGCTTAACCAATGGTGACATCATTCATAGCAAGGTCATTGAGAAGAATCTTCAGTCTTGTATATGTTTGTTGAACCTTTTCACCTTCAAGTGCCTTGAAAGCATTGAACTGAAGTCTGAGTGCCTGAATCTTGGTTTCTCTTGTTTTAGAGGGTCCTTCATGACCAAGGATAAGGTCTGTCCACATTTGTTTGGCTGTGGGTCACTGAATGACAGACTTCATGATGTGTTTGGGAAGACAGGATATGATGATGCTTTTGAGACGTTTATCTTGGTTTGCCAATTTCCTATCAGCTGAAGTCCATTGTTTGAGAGGTTTGGGAAGAGGGTTATCATCAGTAGAGGTAAGCGCCATGGGAACATAAGGACCATTTTCTACAATTTCTAGAAGAAATGGTTCACGTCCATCGAGATACACGAGGAATTGACTCTTCCAACTAGCAAAATCTTCTTCATCAAAAACTGGTACGCTGGTGACATGTGATCCGCCTCTTGAGTCAAGAAGTTGAGGTAGATCATCTTCATTAGGAGGTGGAGGAGTGAGTCTTGGTGAAGTTGGTGGCGCGTTGTTGTTGTTCCCAGAAGACGATAGTGGTGGGTTGGTTGTTTCAGACATGGTGGATCTTGATTATAAAACTGAGAACGATGTTTCGTGAAGGTTTTAATATCAAACACCGCCCTGATACCAATTGAAAGTCCCTAATCAATGCTAGAAACACTAAACTTAACTAATCAACACACGTAATTACTTTTCAAACGTAATAATTATTATTGTATAATAAAGAATTACAAGTGTTATGGATAACACCGTTTGATGACAATGTGTTGTGCACACTTTGAACAACTAAAAACCCTAACTTATGAATACAGTCACAACTGTTTGATTCAATAAGTTCTAAGCATTAATGTGTGAATATTTTCAAAGTGTTAAACATTAATGCTTGGCTACACATCCTATTTATAGTGATACGAGGTTGACATAAGTACTGTTGATGGTGACTACACAAGACATTCACTTTTCAGACATCTGTCACAAGATGCTTTTCTATTCTTGGTAGTCTTCCACAATGATTTAGGGAAACAGAGCTGACACAGTTTACCTTTTCTTCATAGTCTCGTACACACAAATGGCATGTCCAAAGTGTGCTGAGTGTTAACAGGGTATTGCCACCCCTGTTAACCCTCAACCCCTCAGAGTCCCTGATACATCTTGGTTTTTATCCATCACAGCCAATGAGTATGTCTTCAAGTAATCTTCGACTTCCTTGATAATGTCTCTGACATGGACTCCTCTGAGGTTGCTCACAGAGACTTAGATCTCTGTGAGTCTTGCGATACTTGCCTGCCTCCTAGGCACAGGCAAGTGACTATCTAACAGCTTGATTTTTGTTTAAATCTATGAAACAGGGAATATAACAAACTTAGATTCCCAACAGAAATTGGCCCGGATCCTCTTCCTTTCTCAGCATATGCCTTTTGGGTTTTTTAAGAAGGATCGAAGCACAAATTTCTTCAAGGGTTACTTTGGTTAGGTCGGTAAAGCTCTCTTTTTGAACTGTGGATGGAATTTAAGGTACACGAGGGTGTGCACTCTTTTCTTTGGTCACCACGTTCACCCCATCGACTTTAGAACAATAAGACGTCTTAGAAGTCGAGGGTTGAGAAGAAGGAACAACACGAAATCCATCAAGGGTAGGGGCAATCACACGACTTTTTCCACGAGACGAGGCGGATTTACATTGTTCCTTTGGATTTGCAACGGTGTCACTAGGTAACAAACTCGACGAAGCACCCGAGGCTTTGTTCATAAAAGCCGAAAACATCTTTTTAATATCAATTTTTCCTTGCTCAATCTTCGTGTTTTGAAGTTTCAAAGTATTAGAAAAATCGTTTTTCTAAGTACCAATTTCTCCCTCTAATCGTCTCATATTAGCCTCATTCGTTTTCATGTAGTTTTGAAAATCGTTTGACGAACTATTTTGATTTGAATTAAAGTTCCCTTGGTTTTGATTACTTCTTTGAAAATTGTTTTGATTCGCACTTGAAAAATTGTTACCTTGATTGTTGTTGTTTGAAAAATTCGAGTTTTGATTATTGTCTTGATTTTGCCAATTCAAATTCCGACCTTGATTATAACCTTGATTTTGATTCGAATAATTTCCTTGTTGATTATTTCCTTGAAAATTGTTACGATTTTGATTCAAAAAATTGTTGCCTTGGTTATAATTGCCTTGTTGTGATGGACCGGCGTTGTTTTGATTTTGATTTGCAAAATTTTTGTTAAACGCGTTTACACTCGACGTTTGGCCATCCGTAGCCGCACTCGTAATAATTATGAGGTCCACCACAAAACGTACACGATGTCTCAACCGCTTTCACCGTAGCGGGAGCGTCTTTCTTTTGCATTTCGACGAGAAAAGACGTGAACACATTCGTCAACTTATCGACTTTCGCATCAACCCTCTCAATGTCGCGATTAGAACTACTAACATTGGTGACATTGGCAACATTCAGTGCGTTGCGGAGTTGGTAAACCTTGGATCGACTTTCGATAATCGTCAATGCATCTTTCGGAGTTTTACACAAAAAGGCGGAATTCAACGAATCTTGTTCTTGAAAACTAAGACCGTTGTAAAACATATCGATTTGGTGCAACTCAGAAAATCCATGGTGAGGAAATTGCCTAAGCAATTACTTAAAACGATCCCACGCGTCTCTAAAAGATTCATTCAGTTTTTGCTCAAATTTCGTAATTTCATTTTTGAAAAACGTTGTCTTAGACGGTGGGAAAAAATAATTAACGAACTTGGAGACGAGATCCTTCCACGTAGTTATCGAATTAGGTGGCTCTTTCTCGTACCAATCCTTGGCGGCACCATCGAGCGAGTACGGAAAAAGCATAAGCTTGACGACATCGGTGTCGACGTTCTTAAACTTGCTGGTGGCTAAAAGACGATCAAAATTCCGAATATGGTCGTGAGGATTAATACGTAGCTTTTTGGCTAAGTATAAAATATTTATCGTCCGAATCTTTTCGAATTGATTATTGGAAGAAAGTGCGACTCAGTTGTTCTTGGTGGAATAATAAATGGGGAAAAGTTATCTATATTAAACTAAAAGTAAAAATGTCGTTGAAAGCTTGAAAATTTAATTTAAGATAAAACAAGTCAAAACAATGCTAAGTAAAAAGGCAGGAAAAATTAAAGTTGGAAAATAAAAACAATTCATAAAACAAACAATGAAACTAAGTCTGAAAATTTCAAAGAAACATAATCTTCGGAATAACTGAATTTTCGGAAAAATGGTAATTTCAGAAAAAGTTGGATTTTCGGAATAACAAGCTTTTCAGAGAAATTGGTATCTTCGGAATAACATGATTTTCAGAGAAATTGAGAATTTTGGAATAACATGATTTTCAGAGAAAATTGTATTTTCGGAAAAAGAAGGTTTTCAGAGATATTTTCGGGAAAACAGTGAATTCAGAGAAATGGCATTTTCGGAAAAAAGAACTTTTCAGAGAAAGTAAATCTTCGGAATAATAGAATCTTCGGAATAATAGGTTTTTCAGAAAAAGATGGTTTTCATAAAATTGATGAATTCAGAGAAAAGATTATTTCGGAATAATTGCAATTTCAGAAAAAGGGACGATTTCAGAGAAATGATCAATTCACAAAAATGGGAATTTCGGAAGAAAGCCTTTTCAGAAAAAGGTATGTTTTCAGAGAACAAAACCCTTTTCCGAAAATGTTTAAAGCACGAATACAGTAAACAGTAATACCAAAACTTAATAGATAAGCTACCAATAAGCACAAACCACTAGCAATTAACCAAAACTTTAACCAAATAAATTTTAAGAAGAACTAAATAAGCCACAAATTAAAAACTATAAAAACTTAAAATAATCAAAACATTAAGAATCAACTAATAAGCAATCCTATTAATCTATCAAAACAACTTAATAAAAAATAAGCCAAACACTAAAATTCAAATACCACAATAAGCTCAAAACATCCACCACATCAAAACTACAAGATCAATCACATGAACAAATCAATCACATAATCAAAGAGATGAGATTAACTACATGATTATCAAGATTAATAAAAAGATTAAGAAAGGTAGAATGAGAATTAAGAAAATAAGCTTGATTGATTAAAGATGAATGTAAAAAGATTACAAGATTAATGGAAAGATTAATAAGTTTTAAAGAAAAACTAGAGAGAAATAAAACACACTTAAAAATTAAACTACACCTATTAAAAACTAAAACACCTAACACCCTCCTAATGACACATTAGGAGGGTATTTATAGGAGGTGAGGAGACTACATGCTTAAGCTATCTAGTTTCTTTCTTCTCGACTCGACTCGACTTAATCTTTGTCTTTCTCGACGTCCTCTCGGGGTTTGTCGATATAAGTTGAACTTGTCTAGTAATTTTCTTCTATAATTAGACTTGAGTTCTTCGACTTCAGTAAACTTCCGTCTTTAGACTTTTTCTTCAATAAATCTTCAGATTTGGCCTTGGACTTCCGTTCTTTTTGCATTCTCGATTTTTGACTTCGTCTTTAGTCTTTTTCTTTGATAAAAGCCCGTGATAGCCCATGTTTTCTGCCTTTTGCATCTTTTGGTCCTAAAACACAATAAAAACACAAACCACGCATAATTCCGACTTTTACGACATAAAATACACGTTTTGGTCTTGCTATTATTGGAAATAAGTGGTAAAAGGATAAGTGTTTTCACACTTATTAAGGATTATCGGCTTCACGACCTCGAAACTTTGTAGCTTGTATCAACGAAAGCATTCTGCTCTTAATCTCAAAAGTCTCCGCTTCGATAGCGGGAATTACGATCGCGTCTCCATAACCTCGGTGGGTGCTTGGAGCAATTCCATCATCGAACGATTGTCGGCCATCTCGTCTAAGGTTTCTTCAACAACGATATTAGGAACGTCGGTTTCTAATTCTCGTCTACGTCGTTGATTCCTTCGATTACGATTGTGTCGATTCGAAGCGTCGCTATAATTAAAATAATCCTTCGATCGAGTGCGCATGCACTAAACGTAGAATGGGCGGTAGCAAAGAAGATTCTTTTTGCGGTTTTTCAATTTTTTTTGGTTTTTTGATTGTTTTTAATTTTTTTTTGGATTTTTGTTGTATTACGTAGACTCAAATCTATAAATCTCTCCTCGAATCGATTTCTCGATTAAAGGAGCCTCGAGGAATGAAAACGATCACGTGGAGTGAACGCTTTCGATGGCTTTAGAACGTTGGTGGAACACCAAAACGTTCAAGAGGGTTTAATCTTGAAAACAAGCAAATATAATATACGTAGATAATACTTTGGTTGGCAAACCCTCGATTAGCCCTCTTTCTCAAAACACGCACAAGCAAGCGGGGGAAACGAGGCGACGCTAAGCACTTAAGAGCCTTTTTCCCTTAGGTCGTGAAATACAACCGCCTTATACCCACCTTATAGTTTGTGTTAATTGAAATTAAGCCTCACCAAAGTATTTATCTATTTTGCCTTTTTCTTTTTTGCTTTGGATTCGAATACAATGATCGAGTGATGAAATCCCGAATCAAGGTTGCGTTTTCACGCTTTTGGAGTACTTGTATATTTATTGTTCTTCGTAAGTACAATATAGTAATATATTCACAAGAAAAATGAAAACGATAATGGGATATTTACAATATAGTAAAAGATTGTTTTGTGTTTAATTTAGGAAAATTAAACACGACTTATTTGGATATTATAGTATAATAGAGAAAATAACAAAAATGAGTATGTACGATATTTACGCTTTCCAAAAATTGAAAAGCAAAAACGCACTACTCACACAAACACGATAGTAATAATGGCACACAAAAAACACCTCCCCGACAGCGGCACCAAAATGATTGGAGTAAAAACACGTGTTTGGGAAAACAACGTATAATGGGCAAGTATTAAACTCGGCGATTTAGGAAAACCGACAAGTCGAATAAATTCCAAGTTCGTTCTCGAAGGAGGTGTGTGAATTAAGTGCCAATTATATAAAATCAAAGTTTGGATTAGTGACGTTTTTGGGTTAAGAGAGAAAAATTAAAGACGAGTTACGATTACGATTACACTACGACGAATTAACGTAAAACGCGAACGTAAATACGTAAAACGTGACAAAATTAAAAATTAAAGCTAAAAACAGTTTAAAAATTAAAACTAAGTCTAAAATAATATAAATAAGAATAAAAATCCAATAAATATATTTTAAAACCTTTTATTAATTAAATATTCAATTTTTGATGCTAATTAAATCCCTAAAATTAAATATAATTAAGAAAAAGCCCAAAATATTATTTTATTGATCTTAAAGCTCACTTATATTATTTAAAGACTAAAAAGTATTTTTTCCTAAACTTTTAAAACTACTTTTCTAATTTTAAAACACTAAAAACTATTTTTAAACTAAAATAACGATTAAAAAATTAAATTAATGCTAAAAATAAACTTACTGTTTTAAAAATCCTAATTTATATTACTAAACAGTAGAAAAATTTTAAAAGTTGAAAAAGTAAATTTTTTACGCTAAAAGACAAAACAGATTTGATTTAAACCCTAATTAAACTAAATTAAATCTAAAAAATACTTAAAAAGGTGAACAGTAAAATCTTTTTAAACTAAAAATCTTAAAATAATTTTATGAATCTAAGAAAAATTTTAAAACTAAAAAATATAAAATTTTTGCACTAAAAGACAAAAATAGTTAATTAAAAATGCCATTTAATCTAAAAAATAGAAAATGAACAGTAACAGAAAAATAAATTAAATGGAAAATTCAGAATTAAAATAAGAAAAATAATAAAATTGAAATCAAGTTAAAATACTAAAAAGAGACCATTAAAGACAAAAAACAATAAACTGATAGTGACAGCTAGGGTTTCTTGTCCACTAGTGTCAGCAGTACCAAAATCAATACTAGCAGTGGAAACTTTTTCCCACTGCTTTCAACAGAAAGTGAAGGTCTGGGCGTTTAATTGCTTGTAACTTGCTTGTTTTTGGGTTTTAGCTCGAACCAAAGTCAAACAAATGATAAAAAGCACAAGTTCAAAACAAGAAAATCACACAATGGGCCAAGAAAAGTTACTGATATGACTTAATATGGTCTGTGAGTGTTTGCTGATGTAATGTGCAAATGGGTGAGTTTTGGTTGACCAAAACTCACTCACTTCACTCACAAACTTCCAACAACAAAACCTCAAGCCTAAAAGTCACCTAGGTCTAACAGCTAACACAGATTGATGCTCAAAATCTTACTAAAACAAGGTTGAATGAAGACTTACTGATTTTTATGCTAAATGCCTAATTTTAACATACAACTTCCTATTTCATGCCACCAATACTGAAACAAAAGACACTTTAAACCACAACTAACCTAATGGAGTCTATTTAGGCAAATTTTAAACCAAAAGCTTGTCAGTTTTTTAGCTTAAACCCCAAACCCAAACACCCCTAATGACTGATTACAAAGATTTAACAAACAAACTATGATCAAACACACTTAAAGCTGACTAAGATTTACTCTAACATGCATCTAGAACATAAACAAACATAAACAAACCCTTAAACTAGCATTCAAACAGCATTCACAAAATCACCACAACAATAAAAAATAACTTTAGAAGGTTCAAAGCCATTACCTGGGGCTGATGCCTTTTCCAAAGAGATGCTTAATGAGTTGGTGAGCTTATGAATAGCATGTAGAGATGCTTGTTGATGGAATACAAAGAAGGACCCAAGGCAGACCAAATATCTTCAAAGGAAATGGGGTGAGAATGATGGACAATGGATGAGTACTTGTTGTTCTTTGTTCCTGCACAACACCACAAACCATGGAGCACAAATACAAGTTCAATAAGTACCCATTAAGCTGTTTGTCAAGCAGCTTATGGGTAGCTTATGTGAACAGTAAGCTATATTAAAAAAATAAGAGATTTTGAGAAAAATCTTGGAAAACTGATTTTTGAAAAACCTATTTAAACCAACTTGCAAATCTTTTGAACACGTTTTTAAACAAAACAAAGACACAGTTTCAGAAAACCAAAGATCCAAATCCACTTTCACTTCTTTGTATTTTTGGATTTCTGAAAATCTTAAAACCTTTTTGAAAATTTCTTGAACAACAAACTTTTTGAAACTTAAACTACCTTTTAAATGATGAAATTATTACACTAAAACAGGGGAATAAGGAACTCAACACTTGCAAGATTTGTAAAACCAAACTTTAAGTATCCAATAATTTTAAAAAATTACAAAATGTTGGAACAAAAACATAGAAACACATGTCGTCTCTATATATACTACAACTAAGAAGTATCTAGAAAAGCTAAGATTACAAAACCCTAATTCTCTGAAATCCCTAAAAAGTCCTTGGTCAAAAATCTTGAGTCTTGGTCTTTAAGGCCTTCACGTGATTGATGTTGATGCAACAACTGTAAAGAAGTGATCATGGACGTCCATTGTAACTTTGGGACCAAGTTTTGGTCTTGAGACGTTGGATTACTGGCGAGATTCCATTTTTGCTAAATATGGTGAAGCATGGGAGTCTTGGTGGGGCCTTTTGAGTCACAGGTGAGTGTAATTTGTTGGTGGGTTTTGATGAGAAAAAGGTGAATTAGCAAACTGCACAAATAGGGACAAAACCCCTTTAGGTTAAGGTGTATTGTATCTGGGTAGATTTAGGGTTTAAGGGGTGTTTAGGAGGTATTTAATCTGTTTTGGTTGTATTAAGTTTAAAAAATATGTTTGCCACCAATTTTAGGTTTAATAAAACTGGTTTGAAAATATGAGTTTAGTGGAAAATGACGTGGAGAGGGAGAGTGAGGTGGAAGAGTTTGATTGGGTGGGGTGATGAGGTGTCGGCTGGTGAGTGGTGGGTGATCTTTCCTTGTCTGCCCAGTTTGGCCCTCCAAGTCCCATAAACTTGCCACTTTAGTTTTTAACAGCAATAATCAACTTCCCTTTTGTTATGAAGTTTCAAAGTTTAGATATTGGCCACAAACGTTTTAGCAAAAGTATTCCAAGGGGTATTTATGCATAAAATTCATTCTTCAAGGGCCAATCTTGTATATTCTTGTCATTTAAGGGACCCTTAATGTAATTTTGAGTTTTACAAGGGTTTAAAATGACAAGTCTTCAAAAGTAGAGGGACCAATCTTGCCAAATCTTCAAACTTCAAGGACTTCTTTGGAAAATCATGATTCGGGTCCGATTCTTTGTGCGGCTTCGTTTCCCGTGTTCGTTTTTGCTTCATTCTTGTGATCTTTTGTTGATTTCACGATATTCGTACCTAAAATACACAATGAACAAACACAAGCATATATTTGGGTATTTTGATGATATTTTAAGCATTTTAAGCCCGATTTGGACGATGAGACTATGTATAATTGCAGTCTCATCAAGGAACCGCCGTTGGTGCTAAGGTACCGCCAACGTAGACTCCGCTCCTTTTTGTCTATTAGTGAATTTGAAATATCTGAGGCTGTTTAAACCTTCAAAGGATATTCTTATGGCATTTAGAATATGCCATATTCAAATTTGCTTTTTCATTTTAATAAAACATTTTATTAAAAATAAAGTTTATTAAAAATCTTTTGTTATGTTTGACAAAAGTGAGTTTTAAGGCTAATCACTTTTATGATCACAAAGCATGATTAAGATATGTTAGTGTAATGATTATTACCTTGATGATAGTGTTTGTTAGATAATTCGTTTTATGATTGTGTTTGACAATAAATGTCTTTGTAATTTTTCGTGATCAAAACTAAGAAAGATTAATTAATACTAACAATGTTTTTAGGCATTGCTTTGCATTAACAATCTCCCCCTTTTTGATTATGACAAACTATAAACTCGTTTACGTAAAATACAAGTTTATTTGAATTATTAACGAGTTTATCACTATCATTTCTCCCCCTTTGTCGAAGCAAAAAGGTTAGCACAAGTCTTTGAAGAAGAAAAGAATCGGACTTTTGCTAGTAGCTCCCCCTTGGTGCTTACTCCCTTTGCTTGGGGCACCAAGTCAATGAGCTAAGGTGACAAGCTACACAAAGGTTAGAAGAAAGAAAAGAAACACCAATGTATATATATGCACTACTTACTAACTAACTTGAGAGGGAGAAGGAAAAGAAATCTCAAATTAGAAACAAGCATTTGCTAAGTATGTCCAAATGGTGTGTATTGACAATATCATAGTTCAATTGGTAGAATAAAGGAAGAAAAGAAACATCCACACCAATCAAAGATGATTTAAAATGTCAATGGGTTAAAATTTAGAATTTATGGAATCACCCATAATTAATTTTAAGTTTTAACCATGATCAACTCTTTAACAAATGTGTGAAATAGAATAAGAGGGAAAGATAACACACATAACATTCATATTACATAAATATGAAATAACATACAAGATAAATATTCATACACTTTAAAGCAAAAAATATGGAAGATAGAACACAAACCATAAACTACTCTAATAGTGATAATCTTCCAAGATTGCTTAAATTTTATTGACTCAAACAACTAAAATACAAAATGTGCCTTAGTTGGAAAACAAAGACGACGAAGCATCATTCGAAGTTTTGTTAACGGGAACGAAAACTTTGAGAGGAGGTCGAGTGAGGAGGAATTCAAGAAAATTTAGCTTGTCATAGATATGAGCAAGTTCAATTTGTTGAAAACGACAACAAGCACACGAGGAACCATGATGTAAAACAAAGTCGTTAGATGGGGGAGGTCCATCAAGATTAGTGGTTGGTGGAGAGGGAGATAATGGATAAGAGATGTTTTCACAATGCCTAGTGAGGTTAGGGAAAGAAGATAGGTCATTGAGTTGAGGAGAATTGAAAGGTTTAGGTAGTGGTGGAAGAATTTCTTTTTCTCCGGTAATTAGATTTATAGAGTAAGTCTCATTCCAATTTTGAATCGGAGAGAAAGAGGAATTCTTGGAGGATTTTGGAGAAGAAGAATCATGAGGATTCTTGTTCTTTTTGATCCAAATAGATTTAACCGAGATTTTCGGTTTCTTTGAAAGCTTAGAAGAAGAAGCTTTAGGTTGAGAAGTTTGTGACAAAGAAATGTCAAGGTTAGGAAAGGAAGAATTAGGCATTATGAGGGATGAAGGAAAGAACTCCCAAAAGAGAAGAATTTAAAGAAAATAGACAAGGCAAAGATTTGAAATGAAAAAGAAAGGTTTTAGGGAATGTTTAGCAAAATTGGGTAAACAAAGAATCTTAACCAAAACAATGGTCAAAGAAGAAAGACCAAAAATAAGCCAATAACATATTTACTGGGCGCGGTTCTTTAAAACAACCCGAGGTTTCATATCGATATGGATCCGCCTAGAGGCTACGGAACCGCGTCCAGTGGACTGCAAAACTTAATTTTCAAAAGTTTTGGAGAAAGATAGACTTTTTCAAAATTTTGCAAATTTTGGATTTTTACCTCTTTTAGCACTAGAGTATGCTAGGGTTGCATAAAAGCAACACATTCACAAAGAATGTCTTGACAAAGGGTGACAAAATATTTAATAACATTTTGGTCCAATTTTAAGTCAAGGTTTTAGAGGTTGTAATAGATTTAGGTTCAATTTTAAATAAATTAAAATTGTTTAATGTGATCACATAGATGAAAGCACATAAAAACTAAATCCATAAATCATCCACATGAGAAAATCATAAGAGAAAGGAAAGGAAATACAAGAATTAAAAAGACAATTAACTACTACAAATATAGCTAACAACTAGGTCTTGAGTTCATAGTTCTCTTTGGCTTGATCTTCTTTTTAAAAAAGCATGTTAATTTGAAACCATCATTCATCTCCTAGGAGGAGGCATAGAGAAAAAGAAAAGCAAGAAATCATGCAACCTTCTATGAAGGCCAAGCATCTCCATCCTTAGGTTTTGAATGACGTATTTATTATAGAGACAACATGGGCAATTTGCACCATGAGCTTCTAAGAACCCAAAGAAGTAAGGATCACCCATGAAGTGAGGGATAGGAATGCCCAAAATAGGAGCATTAGTGTTAGAGGGTGGAGGAGGTGGTGGAGGCATAGTGTCCAAGGGTGATATGGGAGAGTTTGGTGGAGTGAAAGGAGAGGTGACCAAAGGCTCAAGTACAAAGGGGATACTTTGTAGAGGTTGATGTTGAGAAATCTCATCCAAAAGAGGAATAGGGGTGAAAGGTGAAGAAAGCTCATTCATTCTTGATTGGAATGAAGAGAAGCTAGAACCATGAGAGTGGTTAGTACCATGGGTTGAGTTTGTCTTGCATGGAGCAAGGGGTGGTGAAGGTGAAGATGAAATGAGAATGGGAGAGATCTCATTTTTGGGAGTGTGAAAAGATGAAGAACCAATGTTAGGTATCTTGATCTTAATTTTGAGGCTTCTTTTTGAGGAAGAAGTTTAGAAAGAAGTGGATGTTCTAGTGGAAACCATGGTTGTGTGTTAAGGTTTAGAGAAGAGTTGAAGGGATGAAGAATACAATCAACATGAGAGGGTTTAAGAAGAGAAGGGAATGATCCAAACTAGTAATGGGTTAAAATCATTTTCGGTGAATAATGAAATTAGGTACCCTAGTTTAGGAAAGTGCATGTTTTTCAAAATTTTTATCAAAGTTTTACACAGATTAAGGTAAACAGTGTAAAGCAAAGATTCTGTCAAAATAGGACCAGGCGGTTCCTTACGTAGGTCCGCGGTTCTTTATCGCTAAGGAACCGCGGGTTCGATATGGAACTGCGACCAGTGGTGACAGAAAAGTGCACTTCCAAAAACTTTGGTCAGCCCAGATTTCACATAGGTAAATGACAAGCTAAAGTTAACTATAAATCAAAATCTAGGAATCTAACAAACACATAATATGCACAAAGCAATGCAACTATTAGGATTAAAATACTAATAATCCAAACATAAATTATTAGTAGACAACCATAATAAATGTTTAACAATTCAAACATGTTTACAAACATGTTAACCTTGATAAACCAATGCTTCATTTCTTCTTCTTGCCAAGTCCCTTGATCAATTTGGCTATGTTCTTGAACAATCCTCTTGACTCCACTCAATTATCATACAACTCACCATGTGTTTTAAGATTAGCTCGGTAGACATCCGCAAGATCGAAGTTTTCGGGAAGTCCACTAGTAGCAAAGTGAGGAGGAGGGAAGATTTCTTCTAACCCTTCCATGAAAGATTCCATGAATGGGTGGGAGTTACTCGAAGAACCAACATGAGCACTTGTGCCTATGCCACCACCATCACTTGGTGACATATCAAAGTCCTCATTATCGGACTCTTGTGGATCGGACTTTCTCGAACCTCGATCACTTCTAGCTTTTCGTGGTTGTACCTTTTGAATAGGTAGCATAACACGTTCGACCGAACGAAAACGAGAAATGTTGATGTCAGGATAATCTTCACCAACCTTCTTAAGAAGGCGAGTAAGGAGCATGGCATAAGGAAGATTTGTTTTGGGTTTGGAAAGAGCATAAATGATTCGTCGAGCGATATAGTATGCGAAATTGTACTTGGCGTCGGTAGCGATGCAACAAAACATGTGCGCCATACACGTCGGAATATGATCCCGGTTTTCGCCAAGACAAAATACATTCTCCCTAAGGATGTCGGTCCAACGAACCATACAATCATTTAGGTCGCTTAAGAGAACCTCATAGCGTTTTACTCGACGCTTGGTAGAGTGGAGGCTTCTTACAACGTTTCCACTATGCTCTTTACAAATGACATCAAGAATGAAGTCAAGGTCAATCTCTTCATTTTCATTTGGAGCACAGTCGAATGGTTCAAGAAGATAATCAAGTTTCCATTTATCAGTAAATCGACAAGTGCCCACAAATGGAACACGAAGAGATTGACCAAAGTCTTCAAAAGAGAGTTTAATGAGTCGACCTTCAAGGATGAACCTAACATATACTTTATCATCATCATAAATGATAGAATATGTGCTAAAGAACTCTAGGAGAATTCGGGATATATATACTCTTTGATGTGCAACAAACAATCAAACCCAATTTGTCCGAACATTGATCGAGTATATATATATCCCTCAATATCCTCTTCGACAACTCTACCCTCGTGAAAGCAACGTTTTTGGAGTGAGGAATAGGTGTTTGTAAGTTGAGAGGAAGCACACATTTCGGATAGGTTTGGCATGTATTGTCTAGTGTATCGGTGGTCTTGTTGATATTCCGAAGGCATGATTAGTACCTAAATACAAAAAAATATTTCTCCAATCACTCATAAGAAAAATAAAAATAAAAATTTCAAAAGATGAGAATGTGTTTCATCAATAGCTTGACACACAAAGGATTAATCCTTGTCATTCTCATGTTCACAATGTACCCATTTCACCATTGATCAAAACATATGAACTATGTAAGATCAACAATGAACTAGAACATTGGTTTTTCAAAACAAGGTTTTTAGGTAAGCATTAATGTCATTACCAACTTGTTCATGGGTTCATATCAATTCCATCAATCAACCAAACTATTTAGTCAAAATTCGGATTTGTTTTACAAATGGGTTTTAATGAAATCTCAATGAATATGAACCTAAGGAATCATAGTAACAATACTATGTCAACTTTTATTCCTAATAAGGTTCTAATTCAATGTCAATTTTAAAAAGCTACAATTATGAATGTATGAACCCTAGAACAAATTAGATGAAATTGAAAGAAATAACTTACAATTAATTGATCTTGGATGATGGATGAGTGAAACCCACGAACTTGAATCAATTAATTTGAGTGATTGAAGGTTTTTGAAGCTTCAACAATGGTGGAGAAACAAAGAAAACCCGTCTGCTGTGTGTGAAGGAGAGAGAAGGTCTAGTTTGAAAAAGATATTTTAATAAAACTGGCGCTCGGACAAAAGCTACTGCCCACGGTTCCTTATCGATAAGGAACCGCGCCTTTAAGCCGCCAGAGATACAGAACCGCCTAGAAAGGCAGGTTTTTATCAAAGAAAGACAATGAATTTTTGAAAACCAAAGTTTTTAAAATAGTTAAAAATATATCTTAAACCTTTTAGGATATCATTGGACCACCACAACACAAGGTAATAATGCCTCGTTGAAGGATTACGAGTTGAACCGGGATAAGAAAAGACAGAAACGAACAAACGACTACTCGTAGCAAAAAGGCAAAAGGAGAGGAGTGAAGAGAAGTGAATCAAGACCGAGAACATTGCTCAAGAGACAAATGACATTCTTCAAATTAAGGAGGTGAAGAGCTTGTGTCATATATAGTGGTTAAAGACGTGCCTTTCTAGCGAAAGTCTAAACGGCTTTGGTAATGAATTAAACCAAGCAATTTTGATGCATAGAATAAGATCATTTTTAAGAGTAGTCTTATTCTATTTCAAAACATGAGCAAAGTATAGATTCACTTTCTCTCCTACATGATCGGATAATTATTGCTAGAATTAACAATATCCATATCTTTGGAATATTTCTATTCCAAATGTGTAAAATCCACCAACAACTTAATGAAGTAGTTTGGTATCTCAAGGGATTCACTAATCATCCTAGAGATGAGCTTAATTGCACAAGTTATACATGATATAGGGCCTACTAACCGTAAGGGTGCAAACCATGGAAATCATGCTTGATACTTTAAGCTTCTACTAACTCACCCTACATCTCCATAGTGAGTCAAGTATCCAAGCAATGAAGGTTTGAGAGGGAAAGAGGAAAGAATCATAAACCACAAGTAAATGTCAAGGCAAGGATGCCAAGAACAAGCATATAGTCAATTAATGATCAAAAGAATGATCAATAGGGCGTGTGGAAGAACGAAAGCGTACATTAGCCACAAATTTCATTCCGAGCTTTCAAGGAACCAATGCAAAGCCCAACTATGACTAATAGTGACTACTAAGTCTTCAAAGACTTGTATCACTTCTACCCATCCTGATATCATCATTCAATGATGATGGAAATCAAAGAAGATGAGTCTTCTACAAGTGTAAGTAACTCAATCCACAATCAATAGAGTGATTTATCTTCATGAGTACCTACATATAACAAGATGCAAACTAGTAGATACATTTCAAGAGTAAATCTAAAATGCATTAATACTACTAATTTAAGAAATATGCAATATTAACATTTTAAAAAGCTATTTTCAATAAAAAATAGTTTTGACCAAAGAAAAAATTTAGTACAACCCTTCTAATTCGAGGAGACAATGGATCGATCCAAGTTTTAAAGTACAATATACTTCAAAGATCTTGTGTCACCATCACTCTAATACCAATTGTAGAAACTAGAAGGGGGTTGAATAGTTTCTCATCAGTTTATCTCCTAATTAAAATTCCTTTCAATTAGGTGAGTGCACAAAACTATCTTTTACTTGAAAGCTAGTTGCATAATGATTAGGTTCAATTCTAATGCATTAACAATGTATAGTAAGTGTAGTGATAATGAATGTAAGTAAAGAGTAAGGAAAGAAACAACCTAGTAGGAAGACACCAAGATTTATAGTGGTTCGGCAACGAGGCTCTTTCCTCGTTCCTACTCCACTATTCGAGTACACCTTACCCAAGATTTCCACTATATCCACAAGCTCCCTTCTTTGCGGAGAAAACCTTACAACGTCGTTACATGAGTTTCCGACACTAAGCTAAATGTCGAGACCTAATCTTAGCTAGGACCAATCTACACAACGTCGCCCACTTCACTCTTTTACGACACAAGGCTAGATGTCGAGTTCTAATCTAAAGGTAGAACCAATCTTCACAACGTTGCCTACTTCACCATTTTCCGACACAAAATCCAAAGCTAGAGCTAATCTTCACGACTCTTCACTTTGAAGCTAAGTGAGAACTTCACACAACACAACTACATATCACTTTATAGTTTAGTGAGAACTCACAAGACACAACCACATCACTTTATAGTTTAGTAAGAACTCACAAGACACAACCACATCACTTTATAGTTTAGTGAGAACTAACACAACTAATTACAACTCAACTAATCGTATCTAAGTACACACATGTAGCTTGGATCTACACAACATAAATCCAAGCACACACATGTGCAATGGATGTACACAACTCTAATCCAAGTATTCACAAATAGCTTGGATGAACACAACTAGTCCAAGTATTCACAAATACATTGGATCTACACAAGACACAAGTAAACAAATGATGAACATGACTAGATCTTTAGGAGAAGGTGATCTTCATCAATGCTTCTTTAATCACAGCATAAGTGTGTGAGTGATCTTCTCTTTAGACAAGGTAAAGAAGGAGATCAAGAGGATAATCACGATTAAACATACTTAACGCATTAAGTGATCATTTACAAATGACTAGGATTAGATAAGAGAAAGAAGGCTGAAGAAGATGTCCAAAAAGGGTTTTAGAGAATACAGATTTGATCCACTATTTATCAGAAAAAACATCCAACGGCTATATCTGCCCGCGGTTCCTTATTGGAGCCCGCGGTTCCTTATCGATAAAGAACCGCCGTAGGTGCTAAGGTACCGCCGGCGTACACTCCGCTCCTTTTTGTCTTTTAGTGAATTTGAAATATTGAGGCTGTTTAAACCTTCAAAGGATATTCTTATGGCATTTGGAATATGCCATATTCAAATTTACGTTTTCATTTTAATAAAACATTTTCTTAAAAATAAAGTTTATTAAAAATCTTTTGTTACGTTTGACAAAAGTGAGTTTTAAGGCTAATCACTTTTATGATCACTAAGCATGATTAATATATGTTAGTGTAATGATTATTACCTTGATGATAGTGTTTGTTAGATAATTCGTTTTATGATTGTGTTTGATAATAAATGTCTTTGTAACTTGTCGTGATCAAAACTAAGAAAGATTAATTAATACTAACAATGTTTTTAGGCATTTCTTTGCATTAACAAACTCCTTATCACTAATAACCGTATCTCCTGCCTTATTAATTTCATTCGCCTCACTACTTTCAGGTGAAGTGTAACCAGGATGATGAGACAACGATTTTCATCCACCATTACGTTTATCATTTTCCTGATTCTTATTAAATAACGAATATATATTAAGCGGATCCTCAGAAATATTCTCTGCTTTCTCAACATATGCCTCTTCATAATTTTAATCTCTTGTTCCTCCTCCTTAAATACTATTTTGAGAACTTCTTCCACATCATTGTTATCTCCAACATAAATTTCATGTGCAGTCCCCCCCCCCCCTTCATTAACACCCTACACACTCTGCTCCTCATCATCCCCATCATTCATAAAATCAGGAACCCACCCTGGTACTTCACTAGCACGTATCCAAAAAACCTTACCTAAGAAAATAAGCTTAAAGTCTTCTAATACAATCCTCTTAATCCTCGTGAGAATACATATCCTTTTCGAATGGAAACCCATCTCGTCAGAGTCATTAAATTCCAACATTTGCCTCTATTTGGTCGCAATCCGTTTAAATGTGTTATCCGACCAAACCTGAAACGGTATGCCCTCAGCCTCCACCCAAGCAATTCTACCTTCCGTGATGAAATCCACTGACGCCTTCCTAACCTGTGAGAACCAGGAATTCACGCTTACATGTGACAACCCAAACCCGAGGTCATTTATTTAATATTATATAATATTATTTTACGAATAATTTTGAAATTTTTGATGAGTTGAATGAAATGACGGGTGATGGTTTTATTTAAAACCGACGTTGGAGGTCTTATTTTTATCTTTTTACTTATAGCGAGGATTATTAGTGACCACGATATCGACGGATGCCCGAGATTTTACGTTTTATCATTTGTTGTCTCGATGTTTATATTTTTGACATTTTTATTTTAAGTTCGTATTAAGTCGAACCGGGATCATATTATTATCATATTTTGAGTGTGTTTTAACTTTTGAAAAGTATTTTTACGAAATCCGAGCCTTGTAAATATTTTCAAAATTGACAACTTACATTTTCTACCTTGTAAACTATTTAATTGCATTTTGGACCAAAACTATCACAAATTGGCAAAACAAGTCCCTCTACCCACCATATATAAACAATTTCCACCTAATTCTTCCACTAAAAACACATAGATGGAGAAAATTTCTCTCACCTCTCTTTCTTTCTCTACAAACCGTCACCCTACCCCTTTACCACCAAAATTCTTCCATTTTTATTATGATCAAGCTAAAACAAATCAATATCCCATCTCTAAAATTTCATAGTGATTCTAATGGTATAATTTTTATACACATGCAAGAACTTTTATTTTTTTGATATGATCCATGCTTGTTTGATCTATTTTTGTTGTGTAGGTGTGTTGTTAGTAGTGTTTTATATATATATTAACTATTGCATGTTGGAAATTTTGAGTGGGTAAATTTTTGTATGATCATCCAAGGGTGTTATGGGTTAGATGAGTTGTTTAAAATGATATTAGGATGATATTAGTAGCATGAGATTGGTTAAAATTGGTTGAAAAATTGATTTAGCATGACTTTTAAAGAGGTATTTTAGGGCAGTAGGTTCAAGCCCAGTTTTGGGTACCTTCCTGTTTGAAAATGAACAAACTAATAAGATGATGTTGTAGATAATTCTTTTAGCTTCGATTTGATATAAGATAGAGCTTCTAGCTCCAAACGAGCGAGAAGTTTTGATGTTTTGATTATTCGTGTACCGGGAGACGAGTATCGACACAATCCGAAGTTGTTGTCGATATTTGGATCGAATCTCGGGGACTATAGAATGAGTTGTGAAAATGGTCAAGTTCTGATGTTTGGTTCTAAGCTAAGGGTTGTGAGTTTATTTTCAAACCCAAGTGTCGGATTTGTAAACGGGATTGTTTAGAATGGTCAAAATGATTATATGAGTCGGTGACGTAAAACTGTCCGGTTTTTGTAGTTCAAAGATGTGTCGGGCAGGGAACTTTAAAAGTAAAATCTTTTGATGGTCTTTAACAGGTCTTTATATATATAGTAAGTGACATCTCTGATTAGTATCAAAAGTATTTGACGTGTTTAAGTGGGGTAAATGAGCTCGTACATTTGGTATGTACCAGCAGATTTTTATCGAAAGAATTAACTAATAGAATAAATATATAGAATGAAGTAATAGTATCACTTGTATTGTTTTTCTTCGGGGTTATCGTGATACTATGATTTTGAGTTTGACGTTATTAAGTATGGATTTTATTCGAGTTTATTATTAGGTTGCGGTTTTTATGTTTATAGGGCATCAAAATCGTCGAAGGTCGTCTTGCTACTGCTATTACTCAAGGTGAGTCTATAGCCTCGCTTTTTATTATGTTGTAAATGATTTTAACCCGCGAGGGGGATACATGCTATTTGAAAGTACAATGAACACAAGTCATGAGTAATTGTTGGACCCGAATGTTGCCTTTGTTGCCTTTGTTGATTTGAATTGTATAAGTACCTATGTTGCAAAAGTTCCTAAATTCATGAGCCGTTAACTATCTTCTGACTTGATGTTGTGAGTTAGGAATAGCCGCTTATTCTAATGATAGTAATACTGGGCTGACGACCCTATCTGAGACCAGGGCTTTACGCTGAGTAACCTCTGGGAAGGATAATTTTACGAGAATGAGAATGTGGTATACTTGCAACTGATACCCTAGTAGGGGCACTGGAATTCATCTAGTCATGCGTGCTTTAGGCGTGGGTGACTAAGTTAAGGGGTCGGTGTCATGAGCTTAATACAATTTTATAGCTATTGCTAAAAGCCAGAATGCCTGATCAATAGATTGTGACGACAATTCTATTAAATAATTATGATTGATTTTTTCTCTTGTGTTCAAATGATGATTTGGAAAACCTATAGACTCGCTCAACCGTTTTGTTGATGATTTTAAGCATGTATTTCAGGTGATTGAAGTTGATGAATTGTGGAGCTTGCTGGAGAAGGATTGCGGGTTGCTTTTGTGGTGATTGGTCTAAAACAGATTTCTTTCCCTTTTGTCATGAAAAATAATAATGTACGGTCATGTACTTTGGTAAATTGTTTGTTGATTGGATGAAATCTTTGGGGGACCTAAACGTTACTCTGATATTTCAAAAATTGTTTTACTTGGGATCGAAAGTTTTAGAAAATGGTTAAATTATTTCCTTTTATATTTCAAATGTACGATTATGAGATCGTTTAAAGTGTTTTGCGTAATGAAGTTTGTATTTAGCACCCAAATGTGTATTTCCGTTGCGCAATGTAATTTGGGGGTGTTAAAGATTGGTAATCAGAGCTTTTTAGTTATAGCGAATTAGGTCGATTTTTGAAAAATGTCCTAAACTAAAACGTTGGTGTCGAAAATATTTTACAAAAGCAACGCAACTTCTCTGCAAGGCTCCGGTAAGATTATTTATTTTGTACTGTTTTATAATTAGATGTATCCCTTAAAATTGAAATGATTTTAAAGTATTTATTAAGTAAATACTATGATGATATATAATGATGTATTGATGATGTATTGATGTTGTTGAAAGTACGTTGAGTACTTGTTATCGTAATTTTCTTTATGTAATGCATATGTATATAATTTTAAATAATGACCTTATAAACTGCCGAGGGTCCGGGACATTAGACCAGATGATGAACGATTTTACAACTGATTTCTTGCGACTTATATCGGGTATGAAGAAGTTTGATTGGCTGATGTATGATAGATATGTGGTTGAAATTGGTGTGATTAGAAGGTTGATGTGAAAGAAAAGTTGTTTTAAAGGTTGTATTTAGTATGTGGAGAATTGAGTTTGTTAGGACTTAGAAGATGGATGAGATTGCTAGTCTTGGGGCGATTGTGATGAATTTGTGTGCTTGAATTGAAAGGTTTAAAGAGAAGTAGGTAAGTTTTGAAAGGATGAGTGAGTGGGAGTCTCATGTGAGATCAATTCTGAGTCAAGCTTGGAAGTTTAGGAATATTGAAAGACATACTAATTTTTGCCTTGTGATTAATCTGCCTTGTATGAGTGAGTATTTGAACTTTGAGATTAAGCTACCATCGTGATAGAGATTTGACTTTGAAGTGCGAAAAGGGAAATAGACGAGTGTGATGAAGCTTACAACAATGATAAGGAGGATGAGGAGCTGGTGTCTAAGGAACTAATCGCGTAATGGATTTCTTTGTATCTTATTTTCTTTTTGTGATCGAACTTATTTAAAACCTTGTGTCGTAGCATTGTGATGGAACTTATTATCTTTTAAGTTTGTTCGATAGATGATTGTAGTGACAGACATTGCCACTATCTTGTTGAATCCTCAACGCAATCTGAATTACCCTCATGATCTATGATGTGCCTTTATTAACTCTATTGAGTTTTGGTTGATGAACCATTGTAGTTTGTGTTGTTCGTGCATGTAGTATCCATGCGATGTCCTGATAAAGAAATCTTTCTTTTATCTTGATATGTATACTTATCATGCTTCTTTCTTCTGTGATGATGGAAGAAGGAGTAGGGGAATCATATTTTTGTCATTAGTGGTTACCCACGTGACTAAGTGTCTTGAAATATGTCGCCAAAACTAACGACTACTACTGTGAACACTACGATTGAGCAAGTTATTGCTAGAGCACATGAAGTTGATCGTGCTGCAAGGAATCAAGATGCTGGAGTTAGTTGTGCTGGAGATAATGGTGCTGCAGTTGATGCTGAGAATAATGATGATGTTGCTGAGAATAATGATGATGCTGCTGAGAATAATGGTGATGCTGCTGAGCATAATGAGGATGCTGCTGATCCAGATGGGAGTGTTGCTGCTATTCTGCAAGTTCAAGAGAATGTACCTATGTTAGTTTTCAGAAGTGTGGTTCTACGCAGTTTTGTGGTATTAGTGGTGCATTAGAATTGCATAGGTGGATTAATAAGAAGGAGAGTACTTTTGAGATTATTGGGTGTTCAGAAACTAATAAGGTGAAATTTGCTGCTGCTACATTTCAGAATGGTACACTAAGATGGTGGAATAACCAAGTGACTACTTTAGGATTAGTTGTGGCTAATGGTAAGACATGGATCGTGATGAAAGGACTATTGACTTCTAGGTTTTGTCTTGGATAGGAACTAGGACAGTTGGAACCTGAATGGAGACAATTAGTGCTAAGGGACGATGTTATTACTGCTTATAATAGGAAACTTTCTGAGCTATATTTGCTATGTCCTGATACTTTTGTGATTGACTATAAGGCAAGGAAGCAGTACATTAGAGGATTGTCTAGTAATATCAAGGATGAGACTATTTCTTCAAAACCTGAATCTTTCGATGAAGCTGTTCAGATGGCGCATGATTTAATGGACGTGAAAGTGCAAGATAGGGAAGATAGCATTGTTGAAAACAATAAGAGAAAGTGGGAATCTGCTCAGTGCAAACCAGAATCAAGGTTAGAATTGTAAGGATTACAGTAATAAGAATAACCAAAGACAGAACCGAAATCAGTATTTAAACCATGGAAGGAATGATGGGATTCGTGTTTCCATTATGTCTAGAAGTGACAAGATAAATCTCAAGTGTGTTTGCTGTACTCTATACCATGTAAGTAATTTTCCACAATTGCGGCTAGAGTTAGGACAACCTGGTCATAAAGCTGCGAAGTGTAGGACAAGAGGATTAGTTACTGGAATTAGTACCCCTGGAGTAGTGATATGATTTAGCCTTGGAGAGAAAGAATACAAGTAAGGGAATTGTCCAAGGAAAGGAAATTGATAGGATAGTAAGGCTGAGCATTTAGATCGTTAGACCGGACCGGACCGGAAAACCGAACCGGACCGGACCGAGCAAATTCGGTCCGGTCCTCGGTCCGTGATTTTGGAACATTTCGGTCCTCGGTCCGGTCGGTCCGGTCCGGTTCGGTTCGGTCTTACCAAAAATTCTTTTATTTTGCCTAATTTGGACCGGACCGGATCGAAGACCGGACAAGACCGGACCGGACCGGACCATTTCGGTCCGGTCTCGGTCCGGGGTTTTGGACCAATTCGGTCCTCGGTCTGGTCCGGTTTTAGTCGGTCCGGTCCGGTCTGGGTCTGCTGCTCAGCCCTACAGGATAGGGATGATGCTGCTCTGGTTTACGTTTGAATGATGCTGACAAACCTTAAGGTCTGAATGTTGTAAATGGTATATTCTTACTTGAGATTCTTTATGTCAGTATGTTGTTTGGTTTCAGATCGGGTAGAACTGTAGAAATGTAAAGATTCAGTTGTTTTATAAATGGAGAATTAGTAAGATTGACAATTAACTATGATGTGGAGTTAACCGATGGAACGGTTGCTAGTATTAGTTCTATACTAAGAGTGTGTTATTTGAATTTAGGAAGGTAGGTGTTTAGTATCGACTTGATACTCAAAGAGTTAAAATCTTTGGATATGGATTATTAGTATGAATTGGTTAGTGGTGCGAAGTGTTGATGCTTGAGATTGGACTAATCTTCACTATAAATTGATAGTTGTTGGTTTAGATTTTGTTGAGAAACTGGGTGTTGACCGTGAAAGGGAATGAGTGAACTATCTATTTGGGAAGTGTGTCTTGTTTGAAGACGAGGAAATATGTAGAAGAGGGATATGATGTATTCCTAGCTCGGGTAATTAGTAATAGGGTAGTTGAGGAGAAGTTGGGAGATCTGTTAATGATTCAAGAGTATTGTGAGGTTTTCCGGAAGTTTTGCAGAGTTGCTGCCGTCTTGTGAAGAGTAATTCGTTTCGATTGAGTGTTGTAAGCGATTTGTATAGTGCTTCTACATTTTGTTGTGCAGTGCTTTTGCGTTTTGTTGAGTAGTATTTGTAAGCCTTATCGTTGGGCACAGTCAGAGTGGAATGAGTTATTCGGTCAACTGTGAGAAGTGATGGATAAGGGATGTATTAGAATAAGTTTTGTTGCCATGATGATCGCTTGTGTTGTTTGTCAAGAAGGATGGATTGTTTCGGATGTGTATTAATTATCAAGAGCTTAACAAATTGACAGTCAAGAATTGGTATCCACTGTCGAGGATTGAGTTATTTGACCAGTTGTCTGAATCCAGTGTGTACTCAAAGATCGCTTTGAGGTCTGGTTATCATTAACCAAGAAGTTATGGAAGAAGATGTTCCTATAGTTGTTTTTCGTACTTGATGTGGGTGTTTTAAGTTTCAAGTGATGTTTTTAGAACTGACGAACGCGTCTGCCATATTCATGGACTGGGTGAATCTTGTATGTAAGTTGTACTAGGATGAGTTAGTCATTATATCTATTGAACATGTTCTATTTTATTCCAAGAGGAAAGTAGGAACATAAGTAGCATATGAGGATAAATTTTTGGGATGGTTGGAAAAAGAGAAAGTGTATGTAAAGTTACCTATGTGTGAGTGTTGGTTGAAATAGTTGTGTTTTTAAGACAGTTGTTTGACAACAAAGGTATTCGTGAAGATCTTTCCAAGATTGAAACGATTAAGGATTGGTCGGTACCAACGACGCCGACGGAAATCTGTTAATTCCTTGGTCTAAGCTGGGAATAATCGGAGGTTTATCGAAAGGTTTTCACTGATTGTTAAACCATTGATTAAAGCTGACTAAGAAGAATTGGATGTGTGAGTCCCACTTATACATCTAAATTGTAAGTGGTCGAGATCTGATCCTTATCAAATGGGGAAGCTGTATTCTGAACACTAAAGGGTAGGTTGTGTTCTGCACTGATGGTGTCATTGTTAGAAGGATCTGAAGTATTTATAGTTTGTAGTTTGTTGCGATGCGTTTCGTAAGGGTTATGTAGTTGTGGTGTTCGTCTTGAGATTGTAGGAAATATTACTTGTATGGAATCAAGTATGTAGTAATTAAGGATCATAAGAGTTTGCTTCATAATTAATTTCCTGGGATGATAAAGGATATGAGTAGAGGATTACCAGTTATATATATTTCGAGTATTTGAGTATGTTGATGGTTATGACTGTAAGTGATTATGACTACGAGATTCGCTACCATCCGGGATAGGCGAATGTGGTAGCTAATGCACTTATCAGGAAGAAAAAGGAAAAAGCTTCTAAGGTTTGAGTTTTGGTAATGACAAAAGTGTGGACTTGATAGAAAGGATATTGGAACTTTAAGTTAGTGGACTGATTTGAGAAGGATGTCAAGGTAAGTGATTTCAACATTTTGTCAACCTTATGGAAAGGATTTTGTTGTAAAGCCAAGTTAGGCATGATATATTGAGCATTCCAAACATATATGAGTTGAGAGAGTGAGACTTAGTGACGAAGGAATCTCAAAAGTCAAGTAATCGATACGTTTTGGTTTGGGTAAAGGTGAAAGTTGAGTTGAATATTGTGTGTTATACAGAGAATGATAGACATAGTGAAAGAACGATTCGAACATCGAACGGTATACTTGTGCGTGTGTGATTGACATAGGAATTGTTGGAATTTTTATATGAAGATGATTATCATGCTAGTAATGAGGCTGTACTATTAATTGTACATAAAGAACTTCAAATTGTGAAGGTTAAAGATCGTGAGTTATGGACGTAAATTAGGTTTTCGGTGTATTGCAGAAATGTAGGTGGAATTGAATGACTGAACTAGAAGTGATATTGGCAATATTGATAAGATTGTATAGGCTAAGGATCGTTATTAGTAACAAGGTGCTGTCAGAAGAGTTATGTTGGTATTTGAAGAAATCGATGGAGTTTGAATTGGGAAACGTGGTTATGCTTAAAGTGTCGTTATGAAGGGTGAAATTTGTTTTGAGAACAACAAGGAAAGAATTCAACTTGAAGATAAGTTGTTTTTCATAGAAAGAACTGTGAAGAGTTCTCATGAGGTCGAAACATAATGGGAATTATATTGTGAAGATACAAGAATTCCAGGAGTGGAATCTGAAATTGTGAAGGAAGCATGAGAATTTCTTTAAGGAAAAGAGTTCTCTTTTGTTATGGAAGTATGGAATGTGACTATAAGAGGGGTCGAGCGTCGGGACGTCACTCTCTTTTAGGAGGGTAGGATGTGACAACCCAAACCCGAGGTCATTTATTTAATATTATATAATATTATTTTACGAATAATTTTGAAATTTTTGATGAGTTGAATGAAATGATGGTTGATGGTTTTATTTAAAACCGACGTTGGAGGTCTTATTTTTATCTTTTTACTGATAGCGAGGATTATTAGTGACCACGATATCGACAGATGCCCGAGATTTTACGTTTTATCATTTGTTGTCTCGATGTTTATATTTTTGACGTCTTTATTTTAAGTTCGTATTAAGTCGAACCGGGATCATATTATTATCATATTTTGAGTGTGTTTTAACTTTTGAAAAGTATTTTTACGAAACCCGAGCCTCGTAAATATTTTCAAAATTGACAACTTACATTTTCTACCTTGTAAACTATTTAATTGCATTTTGGACCAAAACTATCACAAATTGGCAAAACAAGTCCCTCTACCCACCATATATAAACAATTTCCATCTAATTCTTCCACTAAAAACACATAGATGGAGAAAATTTCTCTCACCTCTCTTTCTTTCTCTACAAACTGTCACCCCCTACCCCTTTACCACCAAAATTCTTCCATTTTTATTATGATCAAGCTAAAACAAATCAATATCCCATCTCTAAAATTTCATGGTGATTCTAATGGTATAATTTTTATACACATGCAAGAACTTTTATTTTTTTGACATGATCCATGCTTGTTTGATCTATTTTTGTTGTGTAGGTGTGTTGTTAGTAGTGTTTTATATATATATATATATATATATATATATATATATATATATATATATATATATATATATATATATATATATATATATATATATATATATATATATATATATATATTAACTATTGCATGTTGGAAGATTTGAGTGGGTAAATTTTTGTATGATCATCCAAGGGTGTTATGGGTTAGATGAGTTGTTTAAAATGAGATTACAGTGATATTAGTAGCATGAAATTGGTTAAAATAGGTTGAAAATTGATTTAGCATGACTTTTAAAGAGGTATTTTAGGGCAGTAGGTTCAAACTCAATTTTGGGTACCTTCCTCTTTGAAAATGAACAAACTAATAAGATGATGTTGTAGAGAATTCTTTTAGCTTCGATTTGATATAAGATAGAGCTTCTAGCTCCAAACGAGCGCGAAGTTATGATGTTTTGGTTATTCGTGTACCGGGAGACGAGTATCGACACAATCCGAAGTTGTTGTCGATATTTGGATCGAATCTCGGGGACTATAGAATGAGTTGTGAAAATGGTCAAGTTCTGATGTTTAGTTCTAAGCTAAGGGTTGTGAGTTTATTTTCAAACCCATGTGTCGGATTTGTAAACGGGATTGTTTAGAATGGTCAAAATGATTATATGAGTCGGTGACGTAAAACTGTCCGGTTTTTGTAGTTCAAAGATGTTTCGGGAAGGGAACTTTAAAAGTAAAATCTTCTGATGGGCTTTTAACAGGTGTTTCTATATATAGTAAGTGACATCTCTGATTAGTATCAAAAGTATTTGACGTGTTTAAGTGGGGTAAATGAGCTCGTACATTTGGTATGTACCGACAGATTTTTATCAAAAGAATTAACTAATAGAATAAACATATAGAATGAAGTAATAGTATCACTTGTATTGTTTCTCTTCGGGGTTGTCGTAATACTATGATTTTGAGTTTGATGTTATTAAGTATGGATTTTATTCGAGTTTATTATTGATGAACGCGCCTTAATTGATAGGTTGTGGTTTTTATGTTTATCGGGCATCAAAAATCGTCGAAGGTCGTCTTGCTACTGCTATTACTCAAGTTGAGTTTATAGCCTCGCTTTTTATTATGTTGTAAATGATTTTAACCCGCGAGGGGGATGCATGCTATTTGGAAGTAAAATGAACACACGTCATGAGTAATTGTTGGACCCGAATGTTGCCTTTGTTGACTTTGTTGATTTGAATTGTATAAGTACCTATGTTGCAAAAGTCCCTAAATTCATGAGCCGTTAACTATCTTCTGACTTGATGTTGTGAGTTAGGAATAGCCGCTTATTCTAATGATAGTAATATTGGGCTGACGACCCTATCTGAGACCAGGGCTTTACGCTGAGTAACCTCTGGGAAGGATAATTTTACGAGAATGAGAATGTGGTATACTTGGAACTGATACCCTAGTAGCGGCACTGGAACTCATCTAGTCATGCCGGCTTTAGGCGTGGGTGACTAAGTTAAGGGTTCGGTGTCATGAGCTTAATATAATTCTATAGTTATTGCTAAAAGCCAGAATGCCTGATCAATAGATTGTGACGACAATTCTATTAAATAATTATGATTGAATCTTTTCTTTTGTGTTCAAATGATGATTTGGAAAACCTATAGACTCGCTCAACCGTTTTGTTGATGATTTTAAGCATGTATTTCAGGTGATTGAAGTTGAAGAATTGCGGAGCTTGCTGGAGAAGGATTGCGGGTTGCTTTTGTGGTGATTAGTCTAAAACAAATTTCTTTCCCTTTTGTCATGAAAATAATAATGTACGGTCATGTACTTTGGTAAATTGTTTGTTGATTGGGTGAAATCTTTGGGGGACCTAAACGTATTCTAATATTTCAAAAGTTGTTTTACTTGGGATCGAAAGTTTTAGAAAATGGTTAAATTATTTCCTTTTATATTTCAAATGTACGGTTATGAGATCATTTAAAGTGTTTTGCGTAATGAAGTTTGTATTTAGCACCCAAATGTGTATTTCCGCTGCGCAATGTAATTTGGGGGTGTTAAATTACATTATCCAGAAAAAGCTTGATTGAATTTACATTCACAAACTCCATCAACACCCAGAATTCACCTAAATATTGAATGATTATTTCCAAAACGTCTTCATTACATAGCGCCATTTTAAGATTTGCTAAAGAAGCAAACTCTTTAACTCTACCAACCAAGCAATTAGAGACGTCTTTAGATGTCAAGCATTCCTTACCCAACACTAATGTCGATGTCACTTCATCTTTTATACCACCCTTCTGTTCCTGAATTATTAAAACATGCACGTATGATCTATCCGCTCCCTTAGTCTGGTTCTGCTTCATAGTGCCAGTGTCTCCCAAACCCTTAGTATTTTGGCCGCCTTTGTTACCAATCTGCGACTCCTTCCTATAACTCTTCACCGAATCCCTTATGAACCTCGCCACATTTGCTTGAAGCTTAAATTTACCGATCCATATCGTGCATAAAGTATTTACTAATCTATCCACACTAAAAAGATTGATAAATCTCACAAAAGCAAATCTTTTTCCAACTTTTGAACGTTAAGAAGAGATAAACGAATCAACCACATGCCTATATTGTTTGCACACATTAAATAATTCCTTAGCCGAAATAGATTTTGGAAAATTAGTCACGAACATTGAAGTAGAAATTCTAGTCACATCCTCCTCCTTTGATTTATATAAACCCATACTGAAAACGAACAAAAAAACCCCAAACAGTAAACCCTAAAAAATAAAATTCAAAACCCTAAAAATCAATCAAGATCACACCTTGAAGTCCAGCTTTACCCAAGACAAGAAGTAATTAGAAGATACCGATATAGCCAAACATTCATAACCCACATCTAATTGGTGAATATTGAGCCAAATCAAGTTGAGATCAAAAGATCAAACCCTAATTTCCCTAACTACGTCGAACTAGTTATACGTGAATTAATCCCAATACTACCATAATGGATCCTCGATAATTAATTGTTCTGAAGGGAATGAAGAACAAACAAATCATAAAACGATTAAAAACTAGGGTTTCAAAGGTATCGAAAAAACAATCAATCGATCAACAACCGATCCCTATATCCTCGGATTACCAACGTAGAAAACAGCTCGTTCTCACAATACAATCACAAAGATGTACTGATAATACGACGGGTCTTTTTAACACATGAATTACCGAGGGTTAGTAGATAAGATGATGAAAGAAAGGATCGGAAACGATTTTCCTTCCGCCATTTTAGGGTTTTTTTTGTTCTTGAATTATCTATTCTTTCTTATAAAATAAAATTTTAAAAGTTTATTTCTTTTTATTCGTATTTTTTATTATAAACTGAACAAGCGAGTAAAATATGCAGGGGAGTTTAAATTGTAAAAAATATATATAAACCAATCAGGTTGCTTGATTTTTATTAATAGGCAAAATAAACAATGTAATTGATCGAAAAAAAGTCATAATTGAAAATTTTAGTGAAACAATTTGATAGACACAAAAAAAGTAAAATATATTTATCAAATTTGTGAAAATAAAAAATTGTTGTTTGATGTAATAATAGAGGAGTTAGGCTCAGACTCTGAGAAAGACTAAACAATCAGGTATATACCGCGCCACGTATCATCTCCTCTTTATTTCCATAGAGGAGAGATAAAGAAAAAGAAAATACCAATTTTCTAAAATCTGTTTTATTATCGAATAGTGTCCTACCTTACCACTTGACTAGTAAAATAAATTTTTTTAATCAATTAACTAAAACTTAACTTATCATTCTGCTAGAATATTATGAGAGGATAGTGCCCTACCTTACAAAAGTTGGATGACCCTTGCTTGACCCGAATTAGGCTTAATTCGGGTAGGCTGGACTCCGGCTCTTGCACCAAGTTAATGTCTTGCTGAGATCCTGCACACTAAAACAACACACGTTAAGCTTACCGTGGGAACGTATCCCATGATTAGACTCCGGCATGAGAGTAAGTAATCGGTTTAGGGTTAGATAATCGGTTGTAGGTTGAGAGTAGAGAGAATATGATACCTTTGTGGAACCCTTGGGGGTTCCTTATATAGGCGGTGAAACCGTAATGGGCTGTCACCGATGCTTCGGCACCAAGCAAAGGATAAGTGCCATAATTAGTTTGATTGTTATCTTCTAATTATGGTTAGTGTATATTCTCTACTTTAGGGTAAATCCCAATCCTAAGAAGATTGTGATTCTGTCTAACCCTGTACCGGCTGTGCCGGGCCGTGGGCCGCACACATCTTATACGGCCACTGTTCATTCAAGCCCATAAGCTCAAACGACATTAATCCAACCCATTCGTGATGGGCCGGATGCGGGTAGTACCCGTGGGCTGGGTTCATGACCCGGTTGGGGACTATACGTCATCACATTAATAAATACATTTATCAAACTGTGTTTTTTTAATTAAAAAATATTAATTTTAAAACATAGAAGTATTGTTTACACCTCTATTTTTCTATATGAAAAGTGATTTACACCCCTTTAAAAATTAAATGAGACATCAAAATTGTGCATTGGATAATTCTATTATGTATACATTGTATTTTACTCCGTAATAAAGTGTGATAATACAAAATAAAAATAGAGATGAGTTACTGTGGATACTTGTACTTAGTTACATTATAAGGTATCAATCTTTATCACGATCATCTAAAACTAGATCATATTGAAAAGACACAAAAGGACTAAAAAATACCATAATGTACAAAAGTTGTAAAAAATTGTGGAGTGAAGTTGTAAATATGACGATATATTGGTTATCACTAGTAATATTTTATTATTTTTATCACTAGTGATAACCAATACTTCGTCATATTTACAACTTTAATCCACTCCATTTTTTACAACTTTTGTATATTTTCGTGTTGTTTTAGAATTTAAGTTTATTTTTATCATTAGATCAACATAAAATTAAAGATAAAGATTAATTTGTTAATGAGAAGGGTTATATTAGATACCTTGGATACAAGGGGATTAATCTGAGCCTTCCATCTATTTTTAATCAAAGGCCAAGATTGAAAAAAGGGCAGAGGGGTATTTTCATAATTTAACAGAGCAGGCTGATGGCGGCAATGGTCCTCGATCAGCAAGTCCTTAGGATGTGTGCAATTACAACTCGAAATGCTGCTGAGAAGGCGTTTGCAAGTGGTAACTGGTGAATGCTGGAACGGTCACAATTTGTAGTTTTTGTGGCTAAAATGTAATGGTAGTGAGAAATTAAAGTTTTCCGGTCACCTGGAGCACAAGTTTAAAACCTGTTGTGAATACAGTCACTGCCCTTTTTGACTGTCGGACAATGTATTTAGAACAGTTCTTTTGATGTTTTCTTATAGAACTTAGTGGCAGATTAAAGGTAAACAAGCATAAGCCGCTTAATCATACAATTTTTAGATTCTAAGTATTGGTTAGGTTGTATTGTTTTGAATGCTGAAAGCCAATGGGAGAAAGATGTCCTTTAGCTCGAGATAGGCCAATAGATTGAAGTTTGAAATTACGAACCATGTTCCCTGAACGATATTAGCTTTGTTGTATAACACCCCCAAATTACCACACAACGGAATACCACTTTGGGGTGCTACTTCATAGCACATCATACACAATCATAGAAAACGACCTCAAAAGAGACATTAAAATAATATACAAACATTGTCTAAAAGTTTCCCATCCCAATTTAATACCATTAAGGAAGCGTTTTTTCCCAACAATCGTTACCAAACACAACACGTTCACAAAAGACTTAAAGTAATTGTTCATTTGAAAAGGATGGAAAAATAATCCAAGTCTAGATAAGTAAGCACCAACTCTCTTCATGCATGCTCCGCTGCTATCAATCTCGACTACCTGAAATACATGTTTAAAATCGTCAACAAACGGTTGAGTGAATCTATAGGTTTAACAAATCATCATTTGAACACAAGTATAAAAACCAATCATGATCATCCAATAACATTGTAACGCATTAATATTTGCTTTTTCAAGGTCGTTTTTCTCTCGGTCTTATCGAATTGAAATCCGGTTTTAAGTGTGACTTAATCATTTTTAGTTAATAGAAGCGTATTTGGTATCTATTACTACTTGGCACAAGACAAGTAAAAAGTGTAAAATAATACCTATCTACGTATACATACTATACTACAAACACGTTGCACGCAAATCAATTAAATGCACAAAATTAAAACACAAAATGTAAATTTATTCTACAAATACAAAACACAAATGTACAAAATTAAAAATCTAATATCCTGTTTTTATAAAACAAAAAAAATCAGACTTATTTAAACTGACATTCAACATATTATCAAGATGAAAATATGACTGTAACTACTTAAGAGACAGGCCCAGCCCGAATCAACTAGCAACCCAAATAGGAAAAATCTTAATAACGATCCCAAATGTCTAACAAACTAACAAACCTTAAAGACTATGGCAGTTAAAGAAAGATATAAACTTGGGGAAGTAACGTGTAAGATTATGACACTTCACTCTTTTCTAATCCGTCTATTTTCTTTACAAATTCAATGAACAAAACTAAAATTTACTTCTAACAGATACTTTCAACCATCCTTTTTAACTCTACTATTTTAAAGTAAAGCAAATGAACAGCTAATCTAAAAGCGCTTTTCATACTTCTGCTAACAAAAGAGTTCCCACGTCATTCATCAAACACGTTGTAAAAAGCACCTTATCCTTGGCTATTGATCTCTACTTAACCAACTGATATCTAAAAAATGCAACTGAATAAACTAAGCATACAAATGAAAATTACACCTATAAACATCTAACTTATACTACTAATTCTCCAACTAAATGATAACCGATTTATCTAAACCAAATTACCAAACACTCTTATCACAGTTAAGTAAGAATTAAGGAGAAAAAAAGATCAAATGAATCTAAACTTGAACTAAAAACAGTTATAACACAATGTAAATAGGCAATTCAAACATGTAGCAGACGAAAGTTACACTACAAATATCACACTAGCAGAATCCACTAACTATGCAGAAAATGTAAAACTGAGCTTGACCTACGTCATCCAGGCCTAGTCCGTTGATGGCGTTAAGCTATCTTACAGCAGATCACGAACTGAATCGAACTAAAATCTCCAACTGAATACCATCTGGTCTGCTACTGTATCGTCATCAATCACCTACACAAATGAATTGAAAAGAAAACCGAACTTCTCTTTTCTGAACTGAATCATTGCAAACTTTGATCTCTATTGGAAATTTGCTGAATTAACACTTTCACTACACTACTAATCTTATTAAATCGGTTTAACCTGATATCTATACTATACCTACATTACTCTATTTGACTAATCATGAAATTACCATAAGTTCCTATGAGCTTATAGACTTTTGATGTAAAAGCTGATTAAAATCTAATGAAAACAAAAAGGCTTGAAAATGTTGAAATCACTCTCAATACTTCGAATCACAATACTCACTCAAATTCTGAACAAGGAGACCTATCAAACTGTAAACAGTGAATAGCATTTGAAAATGAAATAGATTAGAAAAACAAAACTAAAGATCGAAATTCCATTAATGGCCGAATGATTCCAACAGAAATAACAAACTTAACTAAAAATCAAACTGATTTTACTAACTATTTTTCCTAACTGTGTGAGATCTTTCTACTTTACTCATCTCAGCCACAATTCGTAAGCTTTTTAAGAGCTTTTATAACAGAAAGAAAGAAGAGGTTTTAGGAAACAAGAAGAGATCAAAGACTGAGAATGGAGAAGATTTTTATTAATGGTGAATATTTGTAACAAATATAATAGATTGTAACTAATATTATATTCTATATCAGTAAATCTAATAGTACAAATTGATGAGACTGCTTTTATACATACTCTCATCTTCCAAATAGGGATTAAAATGTATTAAATATCATCAAAATACCCAAATATATGCTTGTGTTTGTTGCTTGTGTATTTTAGGTACGGATATTGAGAAAATGACAAAAGATCACAAGAATCAATCAAAAACAAACACGGGAAACGAAGCCGCACAATGAACCAAGCCCTAATGAAGAATTTTCCAAAGAAAACCCTTGAAGATTTGAAGAATTATGAAGAAGGGTCCTCCAATATGGAAGAATTGACACTTTATACCCTTGTATCTTCATAATTACAAGTTTGGTCCCTAAAGTTTGTCAAAATTACAAAAAGGACCCTTAACTTTGAAGAATTGGCAAATTTAGTCTCTCAACAAAACTAAATTGTCAATATTGGTCCTCCAAGAAGTCAACAAAAAAGTCAAAACCTTGAAGAATGAAGACATGACAAGTTAAGCCCTTGAAGATTGAAGAAATTACATTTCAAGTCCTTGTTTAAAGTTGTGATAAAACTTGTGCCAAAATTGACAAGTTGATGAAAGTTAATTACAAGGGAATTCAAGTTTTGTGGCTGTTTTTACAAAGTAAACAAAACAAAGGAATGGAGGGACCTTTTCTGCCCAGACAACACAACTCTCCTCACCCAATACCTGCCCGCCACGTCACCCACTTCCACTCCTCCACCAATCACCATCCTCCCTTCTTCCACGTCACAACCCACCAGTTTATTAAACTAATTAAACCGAGTTTAATATTGCCTTCCCACCAAAACAACTTTTTGAATTTAATTAACCCCAAAATAGATTAAAACACCCCCTAATTACCCCATAAACCCTAGAACAGCCCAGGATCAAACTCACAAAAAACAAAGGGTTTATGGTTGTAACTTTCCAGAACATTAATTCATCACACCTTAAACCAATCCCAACTCCCAAAAACCTGTGACCCTCAACATGGAACCCACCCATTGGTCCCCTGCTACACGTTTTTGACTCCAAAACAAAAAAATGCCAGGAAATCCAAGGCTCTTGTTTATTTCTTGTTCCCAAAAGGCTTAATGAACGCCTAGGATCATTTCTACACTGCTGGCATCCCACAACAATCCAAATGATCATCACATGGGCTCTTGACCAAATTCAAAAACAAGAATCTTCAATATCTCAAGGGCAAAGATGGAATTTCGTCCATTAGGGTTTTAGCATTCTAGATCATTCTGTGACCCATTATATAAGGGCAGATAGGACTTAGTTATTAGTTGTTCTTTTCCTTTCTCTGGTTGTCACAACCTTGTAAATCCTATTTTTGAATGAAAAAAGGGTTGAGTGTTTGTTGATGAGAAGCAAAGAACCTATTTACATTTCTTGTTTAATGTTTCATTAAGTTGTGTGATGTTTTATTTGGGTTTGATACAAAAGATCCAGTTTTCAAAGATTTTTCTTAAAATCTTTTTTTTATTGTTGCTTATAGCTTACTATTTGAATAAGCTAAACCATTAAGCCTTACAAGCTTGTGGTTTGAGCTTATCCAAACTTGAAGTTTGGTCCTGGTTGTGTGGTGTTTGTGCAGAACAAGAAGGAAGAAGCCTCCATATCCTTCATTTCTTTTCCATTTTTTTCTACCAAGTGAACCCCATATCAGCAAAGTTCTGCTCAGGCCCCAGCCTGAAAGGAGGTGACTTTTCAGTCACTGTTGGACCTGGATTGTAGGTCCAACTAGGTAACACTCTTGTTCCTTGTTTGAGTTTTCAGAAAATTGTGATTTATGTGATTTTGTATGAAAATGCATGAAAATTGTTTATATGTCTGTTTATTGGTCTGATTATGCTCTATTAGGGATTTTATGCATGTTAGATTGAGTTTGATTCAATTTGGTTTGAGTTTAATTTGAGTTGGTTTGAAAAAAAAAATGATTTCAGAAAGTGAAGGAGTGTTTGGATTAGGGTTTAAACTGGGTCAAATGATCTAAATCTTGTTTTAAAACCTGTTTGAGTCACTAAATAGGGTGTTGTTAGGTGATATAAGTGTTTAGATTTCAGTTTGGTAGAGGAAATACAAGTTTGCATGTTCAAAATTGGGTAAACATAGCTTAAAATCAGTAACTGCTTTTTTGTGCATGTTTTTGTGGGATTTTGCCATCAAATCTTGTATGCTCTTAGGTTTGATGTTAACTTAGGATTATAGGGTGCTTGGTAGTGATTTGGAGAATTTTTGTGCAAGTTATTGTGCTTTGAAACCCGTTTTGTGCAAGTAAACTATAGTTACCCTTCATCAGTAACAGTTAGCATTCATCAGTAACATTGTGTGCCATTTGTGTGAGATTTTGTGAAAAGACTTGCTTGTTTTTGTGTTGTTATTGACTCCCTATACTCAACTGAATATAGGGGTGCCTTATTGCCCAGTAATAAGCTCTCAATAAGCTTTCCTAAGCTCAAAAGGTCACCAGACCTGATTTTTACACTAGCAGTGGGAAAAAAGTTACCCCTGCTAGTGTATTGGTTAGTACTGCTATATAAAAGGACAAATCCTTTACAAGTGTCACTATCAGATTTCAATTTTTTTGTCTTTTGTAAGAGTTAGGGCTTGAAATTAGTTTGGCTATTTTTCTTATTTTATTTTTGATTTTTCTGCTTAATTAGTTTTTAATTTACTGTTTATTTGCTATTTTTTAGGTTTAAATGCATTTTTAAATACTTTTTAATATTTCTGTTTTTGGCATTTAGTGGCAAAAATTATTATTTTTAAGTTTTAAAAATTTTGTTAGATTCAGAAAAATGATTTAAGATTTTTGATTTAAAAAGTTTTCACTGTTCACTTTTTATTTATTTTTTAGGATTAAATTAGTTTAATTAGGGTTTTAATATTAATCTATTTTGTCTTTTAGTGCAAAATTTTATATTTTTCAAACTTTTTCATTTTTCTACTGTTCATTAGAGTAAATTAGGATTTTTGAAATTGTCAAATTATTTTTGGCATTATTTTATTATTTTTTATAATTATTTTAGTTTTAAAATAGTTTTTAGTGATTTAAAAATAGAAAAATAGTTTTTAAAATTTAGGAAAAATACTTTTTAGTCTTTAGATAATATAAGTAAGTTATTAGTTCAATAAAATCATATTTGTGACATTTTGATTAATTATATTTAATTTTAGGGCATTAATTAGCATTTAAAATTGAATATTTAATTAATAAAAGGTTTTAAAATATTTTTATTGGATTTTTATTCTTATTTATATTATTTTAGACTTGTTTTAGCTTTTAATTAATTATTAGGTTTAAAATTTTTAATTTTGGTAGTTTTTACGGTTTTACGTGTACGCCTTTTTCGTCTTAGTTAAATCCGTCTTCTTAACCGTCAATCTCTTCTAATCTCATTTCTTTCTTTGTTTTTCAACAATATAATCACAAATCAAAAAGTTAATCATCTCTTAACACAACGCACTTGCCTCCTTGGGAAACGAACTTGAACTTAATTGGTCATTAGTGCTTGGTTTTCCTAAACCGACACTTAATACTTGCCACTTTTGCTCTCTTTTCCTAAAGAGTAGTAAAATCACTACATCATTTTTGGCGCCGCTGCCGGGGAGGCGTGTTGTGTTTTGATTTGACAATTGTTGTTTTTATATAGCCATAATAGCTAATTGTATTAGTAGCACTCTACTAATACGTATTATCGGTTTTTCGTTTTTTTGTGTGAATACTATTACTATATTGTATACGTAGAACAATAAATTCACAAGTACTCCAAATACGTGAGAAATCACAACCTTGACTTGGGAGGTCATTACCCAATCATTGTATTCGAATCTCAAACCAAAGAAAAAAGGCAAAAATAGATAAATACTTTCGTGAAGCTCGATTTTGAAAATACAAACTATAAGGTGGGTATAAGGCGGATATTATAAAATATATCGTAAGAAAAAAGGCTCTTAAGTGCTTCGCGCCGCCTCGTTTCCCCGCTTGCTTGTGAGTATTTGAGATTGAAAGCTAATTGAGGGTTTTGCCGCCCAAAGTATTACTAAGTATCATATATATTTTCTTGGTTTCATTGATTAAACCCTCTTGAACGTTTTGGTGTTCCACCAACATTCTAAAGTCATCGAAGGTGTTCACTTCACGTGATCGTTTTCATTCCTTGAGGCTTCTTTAATCGAGAGATTTTATTAAGGAGGAGATTTGTAGATTTTGGTCTACTTAATACATTCCACAAAATCCAAAAAAAAGGTAAAAACAATCAAAAACCACAAAAAAAATCGAAAAAGTAAAAATACCAAAAAGAATCTTCTTTGCTCACCCTCTCGTTTTACGTGATGTTTATGCAAACTCGCTCCAAAGCAAGACGTGCACGTAAACGAAGAAACAAATCAACCACTCCTTCTAGTGAGGAGTCTCCTATTGACGAACCCATCGTAGTGAAAGAAGCACCCACGACTAATCGAACTATGATGAGTTGCTTCAAGCACCCACCGAGGGTTATGGAGAAGCGATTGTGATTCCCGCTATCCTTGCGGAGAATTTTGAGGTTAAGACGGGTTTGTTTTCCATGATTCAAAACAACAAGTTTCGGGGTGACGAAAAGGACAACCCTCATAACCACATTCGCCAATTTAATCGTCTTACCGCCACTTGCAAGTTTAAGGACGTCTCTAACGACTCGATTAAGATGATGCTTTTTCCGTATTCCTTAGCGGGGTCCGCAAAAATTTGGTTAGAGAAAGAGCCACCCAATTCTATATTGACGTGGAAGGATCTCGTTTCAAAATTCGTGAACCAATTTTTCCGCCCTCTAAGACTACGCATTTGAAAAACGAGATTTCAAAGTTTTCGCAAGAGTATAATGAGAGTTTTTCGACGGCTTGGAATAGGTTTAAGGAAATGTTGCACGAATGTCCTCATCATGGTTTTTCCGACTTGCATCAAATCGACACGTTTTACAATGGCTTGAACGATCATGAGCGTGATTATCTTAATGCCGCCGCGGGTGGTAATTTTTTGTGTAAAACGGTCGAGGAAGCATTGTTAATCATTGAGAATAGGTCTAAGGTCTATAGTCCTCGTAGCACGTCGAGTGTTCGTAAGACTTCGTCTTCGCCTTCGCCTTCATTGTCACATACCGTTGATGCTTGCCAAATCGAGGCTAATTTGGAGAACAAGATTTTTGATAAGCTTAAAGGATTGTTAATTGAGTTTAAAGTTGGTGAACAACCCACTCCCGCTACGGCTAAAGCGGTTGAGGTTTCTTGTATGTATTGTGGTGGAGCTCACGATTACTCCGAGTGCATTACCAACGGTGGTAACACTTCGAGTGTCTACGCGGCCGCGGGAACTTATAACCAAAACGGTCAAGTTCCCCCCACTAATCAATTGACTCCACCGGGTTTTCCACCAAATCAAAATGCTAACAATTATCGAAACAATCAAGTTGGTTACCAAAACAATCAAAGGAACAATTACAAGGGTAATAACAACTATGGGAATCAAGGAAGTAGTAGCCAATTGCAAAATCAAAACCAAAACCGTAATTTTCAAAACACAAGTCAAGGTCTTCAAAATGTTTACACTAAAGAACTTCCAATGGACTTTTTGAATTACGCTACGGCAAATGATAAGATTTTGGAAAACATTCAAGAGCAATTGGCTAGTCAAGCTAGGGACACGGCTAAAAACACCAAGGAGTTAGCTAATTTTGTTAAGGAAAATCTTAACATGAGAAATGAGTTGAAAAATGATTTTGCTAATCAAATTAGAGGTCAAAACAATAAAATTGAGCAAAGTCATGCTAGGCTTGAACAAAGGATTGACCAAAAAGCCGCTAGTCAAGATGTTAAGCTTAATGCTACTTTAGAAGTGGTCATGGGAAACAAAGCCTCTACTTCGGGTAGTTTACCTAGCAACACCATATCAAACCTGAAGGGAGAGATGAAAGTGATTACCACACGAAGTGGTAAGGCACTTAAAGAACCGACTCCTCAACCAATTACTCCAACGGTGGAGGAAATTGAGGAAGAACCCGAGGTGGTGGTCGAAAAGGAGCATATCTCAAGCCCACAAAGTACCGCTCATGCCACACCTACGGTCGACCCTTTACCAACATTGGAACCCGAGATTCCAAAGGCTATGCCTATGCCCCAACCCACACCACCCTTACATTACCCATCGAGACTTAGGAAGGAGAAACGACAAGAGCGCGACAATTATCAGTTTGAGCTTTTTATGAAAATGTTTCGTGAGTTGCACCTTAATGTGAGTTTCGCCGATGCTTTGGTCATGATGCCTCGATTTGCCGCTAACTTTAAGAGTATGTTGAACAACAAGGAGAAATTGCACCAATTGTCTAGTTGTTCGTCGGTTTATCTTAATCGCATACCTCAAAAAGTCGGTGATCCCAGTAAATTTTTGATCCCTTGTGCAATTCAAGATATGGAAGAATGCTATGCCTTGGCCGATCTTGGTGCTAGCATTAATTTGATGCCACTTGCAATCTTCAAGTTGCTCAATCTTCCTAATCTTACTCCTTCACTAATGTCTATCGAGATGGCCGACCATTCCACGATTCGTGCATGTGGATTGGCGGAAGACGTTTTTGTGAAAGTGGGAAAGTTCTACTATCCCGTAGACTTTATCGTTGTCGATATTCCCACGGATCCTCAAGTTCCTCTCATTTTAGGTCGTTCGTTTTTAGATACGTCTATGGCTTTGATTGATGTTCATGCTAGAAAGATCACCTTACGTTTCAACGACGAGGAACTTGTTATAAACGCAACTCAAAATTCTCAACTTTCTCATGTTTATTCCGTTGCTACCATAAACCTCGTTGATATGATCGACGTGGTTTGCGAGGAATTTTCACAAGAAGTTCTAGGGTTTGGTGATGAAGAAACTAGTGGCAATCCCACTATGTTAGATCCAATTCTTGATAATTCGACACCAACCGTCACTCCATTTGAAGGTGGTGGTTTTACGTTGGAAGAATTCAATGTTCCACGTACTTGTAACGAAGACCTCGACAACGATGCGGACTTCTCGATTATCAAGGATTTTCTTAACGATTTCCCATTTCCTCCACCCGAGGAGGTTATGAGTATCGAGCCCAAATCTTCACTTGAGGAACCACCTATCCTCGAGTTGAAAGATTTACCTCCTCACCTCGAATATGTCTATTTGGAGGAGGACGACAAGTTTCCGGTTATTATTGCGAAGGAACTTTCGAATGATGAAAAAACCGCACTTGTCGATGTTCTAAAGGATCACAAAGGGGCAATTGCGTGGAAGTTATCCGACATTAAGGGGATCGATCCCAAGTTTTGTACCCACAAAATCTTAATGGAGGAGGATTACAAGCCCGCAATCCAAAGTCAAAGAAGGGTTAACCCCAAAATTCACGACGTCATAAAAAAGGAGGTCCTTAAACTCCTTGACGCGGGAATGATTTACCCTATTTCCGATAGCCCTTGGGTGAGTCCTATTCATTGTGTCCCTAAAAAGGGAGGGATGACCGTTGTGCCAAACAATGCCAACGAGTTGATTCCCACTAGACTCGTGACCGGATGGAGAGTGTGCATTGACTATTGAAAGTTGAAAGAAGCCACTCGAAAAGACCATTTTCCCTTGCCCTTCATGGACCAAATGTTGGAGCGTCTTGCGGGAAACGATTTCTATTGCTTTTTAGATGGTTTTCCGGTTACTTCCAAATTCCCATCGATCCACATGATCAAGAAAAAACTACGTTTACGTGTCCATATGGAACGTTTGCCTATCGTAGAATGCCATTCGGACTTTGCAATGCACCCGGAACCTTTCAACGATGCATGATGGCTATTTTTCATGACATGATCGAGAAGACGATGGAAGTCTTCATGGATGACTTTTCCGTGTTTGGTAATTCGTTCACTTCGTGTTTGTCGAACCTCGAGAGAATGTTAAAACGTTGTGAGGAAACCAACCTTGTGCTCAATTGGGAAAAGTGTCATTTTATGGTTAAGAGTGGAATCGTCTTAGGGCACAAGGTCTCGAAAGCGGGGATTGAGGTAGATCAAGCTAAGGTAGACGTCATCGCCAAATTACCTCATCCCAAAACCGTTAAGGTAGTTAGGTGTTTCCTAGGCCACGCGGGCTTTTATCGTCGATTCATCAAGGATTTTTCAAAGATTTCTCGACCCATTACACATCTTCTTGAAAAAGAGGCACGTTTTGTCTTTGACGAAGATTGTGTACGAGCCTTTGAAATCCTTAAGAGGAAACTTACCGAAGCTCCCATTCTTGTTGCTCCCAATTGGAACCTCCCCTTTGAGCTTATGTGTGATGCTAGTGATTACGCTATTGGGGCCGTTTTGGGGAAACGTCATGATAAGCACTTCTTGCCTATTCACTATGCTAGCAAGACGATGACCGAGGCTCAACTTAAATACACTACAACGGAAAAGGAGTTCCTTGCCGTGGTGTATGCATTTCTGAAATTCCGACCTTATCTCGTCTTGACAAAATGCATAGTGTATACGGATCATTCGGCTATTAAGTATCTCATGGCAAAGCAAGATGTTAAGCCTAGATTACTTCGTTGGATTCTCCTCCTTCAAGAATTTGATCACAAAATCGTTGACAAAAAAGGAGCCGAGAATCTAGCGGCCGATCATCTTTCTCGTTTGGAAGATCCTCACCAAAGTGTTTACGAGCCTAAGGAAATTACCGAAACATTTCCACTCGAGACGCTTGGTGTAGTGAATTCTAAGCTTGATTCTTCCACCCCATGGTTTGCGGATTTTGCAAATTACCATGCGAGTAACTTCATCATTAAGGGTATGACGACTCAAGAAAAGAGAAAATTCTTTCGTGACGTCAAGTTCTACTTTTGGAACGACCCTTACTTGTTTCGAACTTGTGCGGATCAAATCATCCGACGTTGTGTATTTGGCACCGAAGCTTCTAACATCCTTAGAGCTTGCCATGAGGGACCCACGGGTGGTTACCACGGTGCTAATCTCACGGCTAAGAAGGTGTTTGATGCCGGCTTCTTTTGGCCTACTATTTACCGAGATGCACAAGATCTTGTGAAGTCGTGTGATGCATGCCAACGACAAGGAAAAGCCTCACAAAAAGATGAAATGCCACAAAATATCATCCAAGTGTGTGAGATCTTTGACGTTTGGGGTATAGACTTTATAGGGCCGTTCCCATCATCTCGTGGTAATAAGTACATTCTCGTTGCGGTTGATTACCTATCTAAGTGGGTGGAGGCCAAGGCCTTGCCCACCAATGATGCTCGTGTGGTAGTCAAGTTTTTGAAAAGCTTGTTTTCTCTGTTTGGAACCCCTCGTGCGATCATAAGCGATCGTGGAACCCATTTTTGTAACGACCAATTCGAAAGGGTCCTAAGGAAATATGGGGTTACACATCGGCTTTCTACGGCTTATCACCCACAAACAAGTGGGCAAGTCGAGGTTTCAAACCGAGCTTTGAAGAGGATCTTGGAGAGATCCGTTGGGGAAAACCGACAATCTTGGTCGGATAAGTTGGACGATGCTTTATGGGCCTTTATGACCGCTCATAAGACGCCCATTGGGTGCACTCCCTATAAGCTTGTGTATGGAAAGAATCGTCATTTGCCTATCGAATTAGAACACAAGGCTTATTGGGCCCTAAAGCATTGTAATGATGATATGGAGACCGCGGGAAAACACCAGAAAATGCAATTAAATGAATTGGATGAATTGAGAGACATTGCTTATGAAAATTCATTGATTTATAAAGAAAAAACTAAAAAGTTGCATGATTCTAAAATTAAAAATCGGGTTTTTAACATTGGGGATCAAGTTTTGCTTTTTAATTCAAGACTAAAAATCTTTTCTGGTAAGTTGAAATCCCGTTTGTCCGGTCCATTCACCGTAACTCAAGTGTTTCCGTATGGGACCATCGAGCTAGCTCAAGATGATGGTCCTAACTTCAAGGTGAATGGACATAGGTTGAAGCATTACTTTGGCGGGGAAGTTCCATCCTTGAACTACCTCGACCAAGTCACTTTACCCAATGATAATTAGTATTGAGGGGATCGAGTCGAGCTTATGACTCGGTAATCAAAAACGAGGTGCCTCGTGGGGGAGTCCCATGCTTATCCTATGTACATATTATCGCTTTCCAATGTAGTTAACGTGCGGGGATTTGTGCCCTTCCAACCTTTGTTCCGTGATTGTTTGTGAATTGTGGACTTTAGATGATCATGATCTTCACGATTGGAGCCTCTCATGTTCGTTTTATGGGAGCACTAGATCGTTTGCTTTGAAGACTTTCTCAATATCCAAATGATATATCCTTGATTGTTCTAACCTTAGGTTTATAGCACACTTCATAAACGGCTTTAAATTTAACGGTTACACCCTTTCCATGCTAGATTAGGCATTCGACTACGTCTCTAGTATGGGGGTGTTTGCACCCCTAGACTCGAAACATTGAGGACAATGTTTAACTTTAGTATGTGGGGGTGAATAGATACTTGCCTTGCCAAACCTTCACGCTTTCCAAAGTTTATCTTTTTGTTTATCGTTTTGTTGCAAAATAATGCTAAAAATGGCCAAATTTTAAAATTTTCTCATGTTTTATAAGTGTTTGAAGACATGAATGTAGATTTTCCGATGGCGAGAATAAGAGTAATTTTTGACTCGACCGTGCGTGTTGAGCACTTAGCTTTGATTCATTAACTACACATTAGGCTAAGTCTCTTAAATGAGGACGAGAAATGATAGGGTTAATTATAAGTTACTATGCTAAACGTAGAGTACTCGTATTCTTTCAAAAACTCATGTGTTCTCGTTATTTGCTTATTCTCCCTTCGCATGTAAATATTTTTTGCTTAATAAATATTGACTTAGCGGTTTAGTTAGGATTGTTGGGTTTCTAGTCTTTTCTAGTAGCTTCCGTGTAATTAAATTGGGAAGACATTAAGGTATCGCCAGCGTCACGGTTTTGAAGTATTGGCACCCTAATAATCGAAAGCTTCACCCAATAATAAGATTTCAAGTGCTCACCTAAATCAAGCAAACAATTTGAAGCCCCACAAGGCCGAAAAATCTATGCAAAATTGAAAGTGAATCAAGCCTTAATCTTCGAAGCTTTAAAGATCCAAAATTCGCCTTAGCGTGAGGATGTACGTCTTTGGCTAATAAAACCACTGATGAGGCGGATAATAAAAGGCAAGGCAAGACCGAAGTCATAATAAAAGCTTCATGGCGAAGTTGAATAAAAGATGGAGGTAAACCAAAGATAATAAGGCCCTTCCGTTAGGGGGCATATAAAAGTCTTGGTAATAAGTCTCATGTTCAAAACCGTTATAAAACCGTGTTTATCGATTCTTCTTGTCTACTTAATTTTTTAACATCGTTGTCTATTAGGAGGGGTTATTGATTTGATGGTCTTAGTTACACCGTTAGGACTCTATTTTTAGACCTAAATCTCTATTATCGCATAAGTCAACAATGTATCCTCGTGAAACATTCAAGACATAATAAAATATAAGAGATACAACTTAGGAATAATGGGAGGATAAGTACATGATTAGGGCATATGAGTAGTGTTAGCATTACTAATTTATAATGACAATGATCTCGTTGCACGCTTGGCATGGAATTGGGGTGAAAATCGAGGACGACGAAATTATTTCTAACGAAGCATTCACGTGTTCTTATTCTATGAACCTAAACGTCCTATTTTGCGATGAAAATCATACATTATGTCTAAAAACACAATTAGTAGTAGTAATAGTGGTAGTGTAGCTAGTTTATCATTCAATAAAGTGAATAAAAATGAATTTTGGAGGTGCTACGATACTTTATTCTAGCATTGCGTGAGGGTACGGCAATGGTTTAGTATGGGGGAGTGATGAGACTGCTTTTATACATAGTCTCATCTTCCAAATAGGGCTTAAAATGTATTAAATATCATCAAAATACCTAAATATATGCTTGTGTTTGTTGCTTGTGTATTTTAGGTACGGATATTGAGAAAATGACAAAAGATCACAAGAATCAATAAAAAACAAACACGGGAAACGAAGCCGCACAATGAACCAAGCCCTAATGAAGAATTTTCCAAAGAAAACCCTTGAAGATTTGAAGAATTATGAAGAAGGGTCCTCCAATATGGAAGAATTGACACTTTATACCCTTGTATCTTCATAATTACAAGTTTGGTCGCTAAAGTTTGTCAAAATTACAAAAAGGACCCTTAACTTTGAAGAATTGGCAAATTTAGTCCCTCAACAAAACTAAATTGTCAATATTGGTCCTCCAAGAAGTCAACAAACAAGTCAAAACCTTGAAGAATGAAGACATGACAAGTTAAGCCCTTGAAGATTGAAGAAATTACATTTTAAGTCCTTGTTTAAAGTTGTGATAAAACTTGTGCCAAAATTGACAAGTTGATGAAAGTTAATTACAAGGGAATTCAAGTTTTGTGGCTGTTTTTACAAAGTAAACAAAACAAAGGAATGGAGGGACCTATTCTGCCCAGACAACACAACTCTCCTCACCCAATACCTGCCCGCCACGTCACCCACTTCCACTCCTCCACCAATCACCATCCTCCCTTCTTCCACGTCACAACCCACCAGTTTATTAAACTAATTAAACCGAGTTTAATATTGCCTTCCCACCAAAACAACTTTTTGAATTTAATTAACCCCAAAATAGATTAAAACACCCCCTAATTACCCCATAAACCCTAGAACAGCCCAGGATCAAACTCACAAAAAACAAAGGGTTTATGGTTATAACTTTCCAGAACACTAATTCATCACACCTTAAACCAATCCCAACTCCCAAAAACCTTTCACCCTCAACATGGAACCCACCCATTGGTCCCCTGCTACACGTTTTTGACTCCAAAACAAAAAAATGCCAGGAAATCTAAGGCTCTTGTTTATTTCTTGTTCCCAAAAGGCTTAATGAACGCCTAGGATCATTTCTACACTGCTGGCATCCCACAACAATCCAAATGATCATCACATGGGCTCTTGACCAAATTCAAAAACAAGAATCTTCAATATCTCAAGGGCAAAGATGGAATTTCTTCCATTATGGTTTTAGCATTCTAGATCATTCTGTGACCCATTATATAAGGGCAGATAGGACTTAGTTATTAGCTGTTCTTTTCCTTTCTCTGGTTGTCACAACCTTGTAAATCCTATTTTTGAATGAAAAAAGGGTTGAGTGTTTGTTGATGAGAAGCAAAGAACCTATTTACATTTCTTGTTTAATGTTTCATTAAGTTGTGTGATGTTTTATTTTGGTTTGATACAAAAGATCCAGTTTTCAAAGATTTTTCTTAAAATCTTACTTTTTTTTATTGTTGCTTATAGCTTACTGTTTGAATAAGCTAAACCATTAAGCCTTACAAGCTTGTGGTTTGAGCTTATCCAAACTTGAAGTTTGGTCCTGGTTGTGTGGTGTTTGTGCAGAACAAGAAGGAAGCAGCCTCCATATCCTGCATTTCTTTTCCATTTTTTTCTACTAAGTGAACCCCATATCAACAAAGTTCTGCTCAGGCCCTAGCCTGAAAGGAGGTGACTTTTCAGTCACTGTTGGACCTGGATTGTAGGTCCAACAAGGTAACACTCTTGTTCCTTGTTTGAGTTTCCAGAAAATTGTGATTTATGTGATTTTGTATGAAAATGCATGAAAATTGTTTATATGTCTGTTTATTGGTCTGATTATGCTCCATTAGGGATTTTATGCATGTTAGATTGAGTTTGATTCAATTTGGTTTGAGTTTGATTTGAGTTGGTTTGAAAAAAAATGATTTCAGAAAGTGAAGGAGTGTTTGGATTAGGGTTTAAACTGGGTCAAATGATCTAAATCTTGTTTTAAAACTTGTTTGAGTCACTAAATAGGGTGTTGTTAGGTGATATAAGTGTTTAGATTTCAGTTTGGTAGAGGAAATACAAGTTTGCATGTTCAAAATTGGGTAAACATAGCTTAAAATCAGTAACTGCTTTTTTGTGCATGTTTTTGTGGGATTTTGCCATCAAATCTTGTATGCTCTTAGGTTTGATGTTAACTTAGGATTATAGGGTGCTTGGTAGTGATTTGGAGAATTTTTGTGCAAGTTATTGTGCTTTGAAACCCGTTTTTGTGCAAGTAAACCATAGTTACCCTTCATCAGTAACAGTTAGCATTCATCAGTAACATTGTGTGCCATTTGTGTGAGATTTTGTGAAAAGACTTGCTTGTTTTTGTGTTGTTATTGACTCCCTATACTCAACTGAGTATAGGGGTGCCTTATTGCCCAGTAATAAGCTCTCAATAAGCTTTCCTAAGCTCAAAAGGTCACCAGACCTGATTTTTACACTAGCAGTGGGAAAAAAGTTACCCCTGCTAGTGTATTGGTTAATACTGTTATACAAAAGGACAAATCCTTTACAAGTGTCACTATCAGATTTCAATTTTTTTGTCTTTTGTGGGTAAATTTAAGAGTTAGGGCTTGAAATTAGTTTGGCTATTTTTCTTATTTTATTTTTGATTTTTTTGCTTAATTAGTTTTTAATTTACTGTTCATTCGCTATTTTTTAGGTTTAAATGCATTTTTAAATACTTTTTAATATTTCTGTTTTTGGCATTTAGTGGCAAAAATTATTATTTTTAAGTTTTAAAAATTTTGTTAGATTCAAAAAATGATTTAAGATTTTTGGTTTAAAAAGTTTTCACTGTTCACTTTTTATTTATTTTTTAGAATTAAATTAGTTTAATTAGGGTTTTAATATTAATCTGTTTTGTCTTTTAGTGCAAAATTTTATATTTTTCAAACTTTTTCATTTTTCTGCTATTCATTAGAGTAAATTAGGATTTTTAAAATTGTCAAATTATTTTTGGCATTATTTTATTATTTTTTATAATTATTTTAGTTTTAAAATAGTTTTTAGTGATTTAAAAATAGAAAAATAGTTTTTAAAATTTAGGAATAATACTTTTTAGTCTTTAGATAATATAAGTAAGTTATTAGTTCAATAAAATCATATTTGGGACATTTTGATTAATTATATTTAATTTTAGGGCTTTAATTAGCATTTAAAATTGAATATTTAATTAATAAAAGGTTTTAAAATATTTTTATTGGATTTTTATTCTTATTTATATTATTTTAGACTTGTTTTAGCTTTTAGTTAATTATTAGGTTTAAAATTTTTAATTTTGGTAGTTTTTACGGTTTTACGAGTACGCCTTTTTCGTCTTAGTTAAATCCGTCTTCTTAACCGTCAATCTCTTCTAATCTCATTTCTTTCTTTGTTTTTCAACAATATAATCACAAATCAAAAAGTTAATCATCTCTTAACACAACGCACTTGCCTCCTTGGGAAACGAACTTGAACTTAATTGGTCATTAGTGCTTGGTTTTCCTAAACCGACACTTAATACTTGCCACTTTTGCTCTCTTTTCCTAAAGAGTAGTAAAATCACTACATCACAAATCAAAGTGTGAAAACAACTAACTAACTTTACTAACTAACTCCTACTCCTAGCTACTATGTGTGAATCACACCTATTCTAACTGGTTACAAATGAGGTGTTAACAGGGTATTTATAGCCGAATGTGGAATGAGGAGAGGAGATGCTTGATGTGTTCTGCCCAATCACATTGATCCACGTGGACTTCGAGTTCATCACTAATTCCTAGAATTGGGCGTTTCTTTATTATAGAATTTGAGTCTAATTGATTGGCACCAACTTGTAGAGAATGAAAATATAAGCAACTTTCATTCTTTAATCTTCACTTGATTCTTCATTCATCTATTGCAAATCAATCTTGAAAGTTCATGGAGATAAAGTGAGGAGTCGGTTTGGATTTATTTCTCTCTCCTTTAGGGAAGATGAAACACGAATGTCAAGTTACAGGGAAATAATATCTCATTCTTTTATTTATTTGTTATAAATGTTTATTTCTCCTTTAGTCCCTCAAGTTTTACTTTTGGCCATTTGCTATTTGAAAACTTTTTAGCTTTTGAGCAAATCACACTTCAAGTCCTTGATTTTACATTCATCTTGCATCTTTGGTACTTGTTAGCTCTTTTTGTCCTTTTCTTCGTCTTTTTTCGAATAAAACCCGTGGAAGCTCATGTTTGCTCCGAATGTACCTATTTTACCTGAAAACACACAAACACACAATACACGCGTAATTCTGACAATTAAAAGTATAATATAATGTATTTGTCCAGGTTTTAAGTGGTTTTTAGGTTAAAACTGATGAGTGTTTTCACACCTATCAACTCTCTTCTACTTGACCATTGCCATGGCCTCATGCAATGCAGAATTTTAAAGCTCTAGATTACACTTTTCGCATACTTAATCCAACTTGGACATTTTACGATTTAATATACTATTCTATGCTACATGATGCATGATATTTAATTTTTAGGAATGCAATGCAAAATATAAACTCTATTTATTTATTTTTGTATTTTCTTGAAATGATTTGATGGAAATAACTCATAAAGAAATCAATGACTTTAATTAAGGATTTTCTACCATGAATACTTATCATCCTCAAGTTTCACTTTCCCCATACCAAGCTTAAAAACGAGATCATTGTTATTCATAAGTGAAAGAGCATCTACTTATTCATAAAAATTAATTGTGTTACCATTATACCCCCACTTATTTTTCCTGTAAGATCTGTTATTATTTGAGCAAATTGCTTGAGAGCAAACTTTTCATTATTTAAAGCGTGAAATATAAGAAGTGTAAAATATGAAAATAAGGAAGCACGATTTTAATCCTAAGTAACCATCTCATCCATTACTTGAAAAACCGCCCACAATTTATATAAGTCTAACCCAAAATAGTAAGTCATCCGCCTTATGTGTAAGATCCTTATGTCATGCATTAATAAGTAGCTACTCACTCGCTAAGAAAAGAAAAATAAAACTCACGCAATAATTTATATCCACCGCCTTTTTGAGACCTTGGTTCTTCAATCCCGCAACCCGTCAAGGTAATATTGGATTGGAGCAACTATTAAATCCCCGCAACCCTTGTGAGAGTAATATTGGAATTCAATAGCTACTATAATTAACACTTCACTACCCCTCTTGGGAGTCTTGTATAATTATTTTTTTTCTTTTTTTTCTAGCCACTAATTTTTTTTATAACCCGCTCTTATTTTTCTTGATTCCTCACAAAGAATAGAAAAATAATTAAAAGAAAAACACCCGCTAAGTATTAAGCATGACCTAAGTCTAGTACACATAAAATGTTCTAACTTAGAATCTTAAGACGTACTTATACCAACCATGAATGATTAGTCTAAAATGCATAAGAGACTACAAACCAATTAAAACCATTCTTGATTATTTATTATCAATATATACATGCATTGACAAGAAAGTAAAGGTTACGAAAGAGGATATAAAAGCCATAAGTAATTAATATGAGGTTTATCTATCCCTTTACACTTACTTCAAACTCTATCATTTCTCGTTCTACACAGTTTAAAATTTCAAATAATGAGACTAGTGGATGCTTAGCCTAATAAAGCAATAAAGGTCTACATGGTTAAGGATACTAGCTAGAGTAAGCTTGGATAAGCAAACTCGGGTTGAGTCAAAATATTCATGGCGGGCCTAATATGTCAAAGACTCCTAAACTTGTTAAACCATCCTTTATTATATTTTTTCCTTTTTCATTTAATTTTTGATGAAAAATAAAAGAAGAAAAATATATACAATGCAAATGTGTTATGCGTGTAAAACCAGCATGCTTTTACCATGAATAGTGCCCTTAAGATCGTACGTACATGATTAGAACTTTCCTTTTATAGCGCGTTTATGTTTCATGAATAAGAATTACAAGTATTACGTACGTGTTATAACACGATAAGTATTTATTATGTATGAACACACGATAATTATTCCAATAATAATTATAATCACGAACATGCGAACATGAAATCATGAACGTAAATTAACCACAAACTAATATTACGTATGTATATATATTTATTACGAACACGAATAAATATATTAAGTCACGATTGATAACTAAGTAGAACACGTAATTTACGAACACGAGAACACACTATTATTTAGACACGGAAAAAGGTACGGGTTACCCCATGTGGGGCCCCCTACCCGCGGCATACACAAGAAACATGGGCTTAGCCCATGTAATTTTACTAACTAAAGAATTACGGGAAAAACATGTTTCATAATTACAAATCTAGAAAATAATTAAAACCCTAAAAGTTTTTCCTCCTCTCCTTTTGTCCTCTTTGGCCGCCGGTTTCAAGAACACCAAAGGGTGATTTGGTTTGATTTTGATCTTGGAATTATTACAAGGAATCGTGTGTGTTCATCCTTCTTGATTTCACGTAATCGGTATAACCTTTAACCTTTTATTTTTATGTTTTGGTTTATATTATCACATAAAATCATGATGTTTTTAATAAACTAATTAAAAACAAGTATTTAAACATGTTAATGATCATGGGGTTAAATCAAATCAAGGGTTTAGGGGTGTTTGTGGTCTAGCCGACGCCTAACCGAGCCCCAAGGGGGTCTCGGCTTGGCCTATGTCGCACCATCGAGACCATATGGTCTCGGTATGGTGGTGGTGGTGTCACGGCAGCAGCAAGGGCAAGGGAAACCCCGACCTTGGTCGGGGTATGGTGATGGTTACGGGTCCGGTTCATGGGTTTTAGTCACGGGTCCGGTTCATGAATCATTTTTATAAGGTTTATGATTTTTACAAGTTATGTTATTTTTTTCAAGACTTAAATTAAATTAATTAAAAAAATGAACATGATTAATTTAATTTACATGACTTAGGTTATAAATTTAATTATTAAGTCATGAATTTTAACCTAAGTATTTATCTTTAATTAAACTATATAATTAATTAATTATTAAAACCATCACTTATAATTATTTAATTAACATGACTTAGGTTATATTATTAATAGATAATAATACATGTTTTAACCTAAGTATTTTACCTTTATTTAATTAAAATCATGATATATTTAATTAAATACTCTAACCTATAGTTTATTTAATTTACATGTAATAATTAATAAACTATACTATATAATCACATGACTTAGAATAATAATCAGGAAACACTTAAGCTTATATAATTAGCTTAATTATCCAGCTTATATCTATCTTTGGAAACTTTCTATTTTTGGAAACTTTCTATTTTTAGAAACTTTCTATTTTTGGTAACTTTCTATTTTTGGAAACTTTCTATTTTAGGAAACCTGCTATTTTTAGAAAGTTACTTATTATTACACAACAAGTATAATAATACATGAAATACAAGTAATACTTAATCAGAATAGACAGAATATATGATAAACACAGTATAAAGCTTAAATCAGTAAAACAAGACATGAACATATTAAACAAGCTAAGACATGATATAAAACCAGTTACGTATTCAGTAATCAGATACTTATACACGTATGTATCTATGTAGCATTAGTGATACCGAAGTAGGACTCTCTTCTGTTCGTCTTCTTCGTTCACTGGACATAAGGTACGGATTCTCCGTCCTTTCAGTATGGACATTCTTTCCTTATTAGGATTCCCGGTATGCAGCCAACTATTTTCCCTAGTATATGTTTTATATGTTTTGATTGCTTATGTTTAATTACAATACCTAAAGCCATATACATGCATGACCAGTTTCACCTAGTTATGGAGGTACCATAACCATAACACTAGAGGCACTGGTGTTATGACTTCCCCACGGCGGAGTGATTGCTCGTGGCGTCCCTTTCAGCTTTTGGCCATTTATTATATTATCAGGTGGGGCGTATGGGTGCATCCTAGTTACATGTTTTCAGCAGATTACTCAGTGTGAATGTCGTGTGTGCCTTGCATCCTTCACAAGGAGCTGATCCCTCCTACCCAAAACCAGTATATTAAATTAGAGGCAGCCCCTCTAATTGGCATGACGAGGTCACCCTCCAAGTATTCATGCACGTTGATATTTCATGACCTATATTGGCTAACGGTAAACTATGTTAAACAGTTTTTACAAGATAAACATAAGGCTTTTCAAACTATAAAACAAGTTTTACTAAGATATAACCGGGTTATCCAGGACTTAGTTTCTTCCACTGTTTCATGCTTATATGCTTTTATTATTCATGCTTTACTTGTACATCCGTGCACTGAGCGTATTGCTCAGCCGTTTTCCTTTTCATGTTCCCAAAACGGCAGGTACTCAGGGACGCTCGGAGACTTTAAGCGTACGTGCATATGGACTGGAAGCTTTCTAGCCTTCTTTACTTTATGCATTTATCTATACTTTGATACTCTTTCCATGGACATTGTTTAATTCTTTCATTTATAGTACTTATGTTTGTGTGTGATGAGTTCTACTTTTGGACTACCGGTGTTTGATTCCGGTATTTCCTTTATAGTCATGTAATGTTTAGACATTTATCCTTGTATGCTTTGATGACACGCCATAATCACACGTGACATTCTATTTGTCAAAATAGGGTGTTACAATTATGGTATCAGAGCCAAGGCTTCGACCTGTAGGCTCTCAAAACATGACCTATGATTAGTGGGTAGTCACTATGGTCTTCCTAGAACTGACAGTCGGTTTTCATGCATTCATCATTTTCATGCATACATATATATGTCATTGTCACAGGTTTATGACTAAGTAATGGTTGGTACAGGACTAGCCCTATTTAGTCGCATGTGTTTTATCGAAACTTTTAAATTTGGGACCGACCCATAGGCGTCCCCTCGCCATGTATTTTATTTTGGGTGAACTGACCATAGGCATTCACTCTCGAGCATACAAAAGTTTTCATAAAACTGCATCATGCATTCATGTACTAATTTTTCCTGCATAAAATTTTTCTCATGATTTATTGGTATAAATTTTTTTTTCATGTATAAATTTTATGTTTTGATCAGTTTAATCATGTGTTTTATGTTATACTGTAACAAGTGTGAAAACACTTATCCTTTTACCACTTATTTCAAATAATAACAAGACCAAAACGTGTATTTCATGTCGTAAAAGTCGGAATTATGCGTGGTTTGTGTTTTTGTTGTGTTTTAGGACCAAAAGATTAAAAAGGAAGAAAACACGGGCTTTCACGGGCTTTTATCGAAGAAAATGGGAAAAGACGAAGTCAAAAGATCAAGAGTGCAAAAAGAACGGAAGTCCAAGGCCTATTCTGAAGATTTATCGAAGAAACAGTCTAAAGACGGAAGTTTAATGAAGTCGAAGAACTCAAGTCTAAATTAAAGAAGAAAATTAACAAGACAAGTTCAAATCCCGAGACGACGTCGAGAAAAGACAAAGAATTAAATCGAGTCGAGAAGACGTAAAGAAAGAAAGAAGATGCAACACATGCACTCCTTCCACTTTCCCTATAAATACCCTCCTAATACACATTAGGAGGGTGGTTAGTTTTTAGTTTTAGTTTTCATTTTTCACTTTTCTTTCTAGTTTTTAGAGAGAGAAAGTTCTCCACTTTCTCTCACTAAGTTTCATCTTTCTTTCTTTTAATCTTTCAAGATTAAACATTTTTGTATTGTTGATTTCATTAATCAAGTTCTAGTTAAGCTTTTAATCTTTCATCTCATTCTACCTTTCTTTGATTTCTAGATTGATTTTGGTACGAATTTCATTTGATCCGTGTTGTTCTTAATGATTTCGTGCTTAAAAAGTTAATCTTTTTATGCTTACTTAAGTTTTCATATGAATAAGCTTTAAGATCTTTGTGCTTATTGGCTTATTTTTATGGTTAGCTTATTTACTTATCAAAAGTTTTCTAAAAAAGTTCATCTTTTTATAGCTTGATTCAAAAGATTGATTATTTTAAGTTAGTATAAGTGGTTATTAGTGCTTATTTTGTCCCTCTCATTATTGATTCGTTCTAAGTTTGGTGTGAGCTTATTCATTATAGCTTATTACTAGCTTAATCTCGAATCCCACATAAATCGGAAAGGGTCTAAACCCCTTTCCGATCGTAGTATTCCGACCACCACCATCCCCCTCGTTCCGATTGTCAAATCGGAAAAGGGTTTTAGATATTCCGATTGGTTCTTGTTGTCATATTCCGATTGTGAGTTTTTTAGTATTCTGATTGGATGTTTCTTGCTTAGCATTCCGATTCCATTCCTTTTCAAACATTCCGATTGCATCAATTTAACAGATTCCGATTTGGATTCCTTTCCCATATTCCGATCAGTCTTTTGTTATAAATTCTGATCAGCATCCTTTTGATACATTCCGATCAGACATATTATTGAGGTATTCCGATTGTGGTGGTATTCCGACTGCCTTGTTCCGATTACAGTATTCCGACGAGCTTTGTGGCCATATTTCGATTGATGCTGTTTTCTAACATTCCGATCACTCCTGTTTTCCAACATTCCGATTGGTGATCTTTTCTCATATTCCGATCATTCTCTTTTAGCATATTCCGATCAGTGTTGCAAAGTTTTCAAGTGTTAGATTTATTTAGTGTTCAAATATTTTTCTAATATTGCCTTTAAGTTTTCAAGCATTTATTTTTAACTCGTTATTTTTAATATAATCTTTAAACTTCTACTTTACTCAACGACACTTATTTATTTGCTATTAGTTTAAATTAGATAAACAAAACCAAACCATTCTCTTGTTCACCAAAAGACGATTGAGTCGCACTTTAGATCGGTAATCAATTCGAAAAGACTTGGGACTACAAATTTTGATACGAGGGGTAAAAGCTGTGTATTATACTGTTAGATGGTTCTCACACGCGAGCAGGAACAACTCAATGCAACAATCTAAGCTGCAATGCAAGCTTTGCTTCCTCAGCTGAGGAACGACATCTGGGCTGAGGTTCAGGCTGCCAACAATCAGCAGCATCACCCAGCACCTCCTCCTCCTTCTCCAGTGACATTGGCTACATGGCTGGAGAGATTCAACAAGCTCCGTCCTAGAGCTTTCGAGAGAACAGATAGCCCCAGTGAAGCTGAAAGCTGGTTGGCTCACATCGAGAAGATCTTCGATGCTATGGGTTGTGACCCCGTCTTCAAGTCGAGGTTGGCATGTTACCGGTTCGAAGGCGATGTGTTAAATTGGTGGTTAACATTGAAGCAGTCTGAGGGAGGTGATAATTGGGTGGCTGGTTTGACATGGGCTCAGTTCAGAGATAGGGTGATGGAGCAGTTCTTTCCCAAGGCTGAGCAAGACAAGCTTAAGAGGGAGTACCATGGGATCCGACAGAGAGCTAGAGAGAATAGCAACGTGTTTATGTAGCGCTTTCTTCGCTTAGCTGGTTTCCTTGGTGCAGCGGCAGGTACTCCTGAAGAGCAGGCACACCACTTCAGGTGGGCTCTTCGCACATCGGTCGCAAACAACTTGGTGTGTGCTACGTTCAACACGGTAGCACAAGTGGCCGTTGCGGCACGTAAGCTGGAGATGCTGCATGCGAGAGATGAATTCGGGAAAGCAGAGAAACCCGATAAGAGGTAAACATTCGTATTCAAGCGGTGACCAATCCGTATTCTTTCAGTATATGTCAATATTTCATCTCTTTAAATTGTATCTTCCAGGCAGAAGACTGGGGACCGGTCTCAGCCGGATACTCAGCAGCAGCCTAATCAGCCCAAGGGAAACGGTCAGACTAACGACCGTTCTGCTACGGATAGACGTGGCGGTAATGATAATTACCGTAACAACGCTGGACACTCCAACAGCAGCAGGTCCTTATACTCACGCATTTTTTTTCTTATGATTTCATGTTATAACTCATAATTCTGACACATTAGCAAATCTTCTACCAGGAACCATGGAAACGGTAGGGACCAGAACCAGAGAGGTTCACAGCCTAGCCGTCCAACTATCACTGGTATTTAATCTTACGATTATCCGCACTCTCCTTTGTACCCTATTATCATGTCTCATGTATAATGTCTTATCAGGTTCTCAGCCAGTCAAGACATCTGCTGGAGGATATACTCATCCTCTTTGCTCTACTTGCCATCATAGGCACCCAGGGCCATGTCGCCGCGACAGTGACGCATGCTTCAAGTGTGGTCTTCCTGTCCATCGCATGAAGGACTGCCGCAAGGGCGAGATGGAGGGCACATCGGGACATGCTGATACCAAGCCGCCTCCTACCACTGGACGCGTTTACACGACATCTCGTGATCAGGCCAACAAGTCTACAGGTACCATCACTTGAATCTTGTATATGTATGGTCAAGCTGCATGTGTTCTGTTTGATACGGGTGCTATTCACTCAGTCATTTCTAGTACTTATGCCAAGAATGTTAGGATACTCCCCATGCCACTAGAGAAAAGACTCAGTATTTCAACGCCTTTGAGGGACTCTGTACTTATCACCCATGTGTACAAGAGTCTTCCCCTAGAGTTTGACGACAAGGTTCGTCCTGTTGACGCACTTCCGCTGGACATGAATGATTTTGACATGATTTTGGGCATGGATTGGCTATCCAAGCATCATGCTACCATAGACTGCCATTCATATCGAGTGATCTTCGGTGATGTCAATGCACCAGAGTATATTCATAACGGGTTCGTACCCGGCAGATCTGTACAAATCATATCAACCCTGCAAGCACGTGCACTACTGTCACATAGGTGCGAGGGTTATCTAGCTACTGTTCATGACATGGATGCTGAATCCCCATCAATTCAGGATCAGCCGATAGTGTTAGAATTTCCATATGTATTTCCAGAAGAACTTCCGGGCATATCACCTACACGTGAAGTGGAATTCAACATCGAGCTCATCCCAGGAGCTAAGCCGATTTCCAAGGCTCCTTATCGCATGGCTCCCATAGAGTTAAAGGAGCTAAAGTATCAACTGCAAGAACTTCTAGAACGAGGTTTCATTCGACCGAGCGCATCTCCATGGGGTGCACCGGTCTTATTTGTTAAGAAGAAGGATGGCAGTATGCGTCTTTGCATAGACTATCGCGAGCTCAACAAGATTACCATCAGGAATAGGTATCCACTGCCACGTATAGACGATCTGTTTGACCAACTCCAAGGGGCCAAACACTTTTCCAAGATTGATCTCAGGTCAGGCTACCATCAGCTACGGGTTAAGGAGCAAGACATTTCCAAGACTGCTTTCCGTACACGCTATGGCCACTACAAATTTGTAGTCATGCATTCGGCCTGACCAATGCTCCAGCGGTGTTCATGGATTTGATGAACAGAATCTTCCATGAATTTCTGGACAAGTTCGTCATTGTCTTCATCGATGACATCCTGATTTTCTCAAAGTCCAAGGAGGAACACGGAGACCATCTTCGTACATTACTGCAGATTCTTCACCAGAAGCAGCTGTATGCTAAATTCTCCTAGTGTGAGTTCTGGTTAGACAAGGTGGCATTCTTAGGTCACATTGTATCAGCAGAAGGAATCACTATGGATCCAGCGAAGGTTGAGGATATTACTAAGTGTCCACGGCCGACATCAGCGACTGAAGTCCGCAGTTTCTTAGGCTTAGCTGGTTATTACCATAGGTTCGTGGAGAACTTTTCCCGCCTAGCACTACCATTGACCAAACTGATGCGGAAAAGGGAGAAATTCGTCTGGACTGAATAATGGGAGAAGAGCTTTGAAGACCTGAAGCAGAAGTTAGTATCTGCACCTATTCTTACTCTCCCATCTGGTACGGGTGGATTTCAAATCTATAGTGATGCATCGAGGAAGGTACTTGGCTGTGTTCTCATGCAACATGGGAAAGTGATCGCGTACGCTTCACGACAGCTTAAGCCTTATGAGGAAAATTACCCTACGCATGACTTGGAACTTGCAGCAGTCGTGTTTGCTTTGAAGATATGGAGGCACTACTTATACGGAGAATCATGTGACATTTTCACGGATCACAAGAGCTTGAAGTATATCTTCACTCAGTGTGAATTGAACATGAGACATAGGAGATGGTTAGAGCTGTTGAAGGATTATGACATTAATCTGCAGTATCATCCCGGCAAGGCGAATGTAGTAGCAGATGCACTTAACAGAAAGTCCGGAATGATCAACGGCATTAAGATTGAGGAGGAAATCATAAGAGACTTGGAGCGACTAGACATAGAGATCATGGTGCGTAGACAACACAGTTACTGGGCTAATCTTAGAGTAGAACCCGAGTTACTCTCTAAGATCAAGGAAGCTCAGTAAGATGATGGAGAAATCTGGGCGATAATTCAGAATTTGGAGAAGCAGACAGAATTCAGAGTAGATGCAGATGGTATCTTATGGCAGGGCACGAGACTTTGTGTTCCTGTGATCAAGTACTCTTGGAAGCCTTGTTAACTGAAGCTCATAGCTCCCCATTCTCTATACATCCTGGTTCGACCAAGATGTACCATGACATCAAGCAGTACTTTTGGTGGAGTGGTATGAAACAGGATGTTGCCACTTACGTCTCCAAATGTCTTACCTGCCAGCAGGTTAAGATCGAGCATCAACGATCTGGTGGTCTCCTTCAACCGTTAGATATTCCAGAGTGGAAGTGGGACAAAATCACCATGGATTTTGTTACTGGTCTTCCGCCAACCAAGAGGAAGCACGATGCAATTTGGGTTATCGTAGATCGACTTACCAAATCAGCTCATTTCTTACCGATCCGCAAGGAAGATTCGGTCAGTAAACTCGCCGATACGTATAGAAGGGAGATCATGAGACTCCACGGTGCTCCATCTAGCATCGTCTCAGACAGAGATCCTCGATTCACTTCGCGATTTTGGAAGAGCCTGTAGAAAGCTTGGGGTACACAACTAATATTTGTCTTTTTAGTTCGTTTTTCTCAGCTCGAACCGAATTGATATAACGTTTTAAGCAAAGACTTGATTGTTTTTGGTTGTAAGATCTTTTTTTGGAATTTATGTCTAATTGGCACAAAACAAGTAAAAATGTAAAAATATCTATATTATGCTACATGTACGTACTATTCTACAATATTTTGCAATTACACATTTAAATGCACAAAATAAAGAAATGCAATATGTAAATTTATTCTAAAAGTATAAAATGCAAGATACAAAATATAAATCTAAAAGTAACTTTTATAATCCTAAAAAATCAAAGATTAATAAACCTATTTAGTAAATTTATAAAGTGACAAAGAAAAAATGGAATAGGATTAACTCTAGACTTATGAATTGAAAACAAAAAAAACAGATTAGTCCATTAGTCCAAATCTAAATTCAACTCAGGCCCATATCTAAATTGCTAAAATCCAATAGTCTACGTGATCCAAAACTAGATGATGATTTTTAACTGGATTGGACTAAAAATGATATAAGGTTTTAACTGTAAGGTTTAACGACCACTAATACTAACGGTACAGGACTGTAAGTGAAACGTTCAGATATAAAGTGAAGGGTAAAATGTGACAATTAGCAAAACTTAAACATTTTAACTACATTTACTCTATCTAAATCGAGACTTTACTGTATCCTTTTCATTGATACCAAAAAGACTTTTCCTATGGCTTATTACAGTTTAACTGAGGAGCTGGACTTTTGAAAATACAAAGTAACTGTTAAATCAAGCTATTTTATGAACTCTAGCAATCAAATTCCTACTGAGTTTAACACTTACGACTAATCTACAAGCAAAAATCAAACACACTAAGAAAGCATATGCAGAAAACAAGAAGCAGTCAGAACAAACAACCAAACACATTCAAAAACAAATCTCAAGTATCACTATGCAGGCAAAACTAATCTAATGTTATCAAAATCAAACCAAGCTACAGATTTGCAGAAAACAAAATACGTGCTTAACCTGTTTACATCCAGGCCAGTCCGTTGTGGAAGAGAAACGTGGCGCTGAGCCGGCTTAAAACCAAACACCCCTAATCTGACAATCTACTATCTACTCACCGGCGAATCCAAACACCTTGTTTTAACTGCTCAACTGAAACTCGTTTAATCTGATAAAATGATGACTATTAAAAGCTCTTAAACTAACAAGTAAACTGACTCTTTAAACTGATTATGAAAGTAGAAAAAGAGAAAGATGAAACAGAAACAAAATCAGACTTTTTATATGAAAATTCCTAAACTGAGCTCGAATCCAATTACTCCTCAACTGACTCTAACTAATTCGTAACAGAAAACTAGTAACAGAAAACTAGTAAGAAAAATAGCTTCAATGATTTAACTGACGTGAAGCTAGAACTCAAACTGATGAACGATTACGAAACTGAAACAAAGCCAAAACATGTGGTTCTCGAAACTGACTCCCCTTTTTTTAACATGAAATCAATTCTAAACTTCGAACTACAGTCTCCTAACTTCAATTCATCTATCATAACATGTTCAATAACAAGTATCCGAGAGGTTGTAATCAAAAGTAGCTGATAAGAAGAGATTATAACGAGAATAAGACGATAAAAGCTTGATCATTTATTAATGGGAGAAAAGATGGCAGTTACAACTGATTTAACAGAATTGAAGATGACTATTAACTAATTGAGTAACTGAAAATAAGAACAAAAGTTTTGAGAGAAAATTGAATTAACTAATCCTAACTTTACTCTAACTATGTGTAATCCTACACCTAGCTAACCCTGAAAAATGAAGCCTTCGTCTTCTATATATAGCCGTCGAGAGAGGGTGGATGACGTGGCTCCACCAATTAAAATCATCCACGTGTTAAATACGAGGATCTACTCGTCCTTCTTCTTCATCACAATTTGGGCGTTTCTTCTCCATTGAGTCTTGATCTAATTCCTTCATATCATCGTGTAGAGGAGATTGAGATGAGCACTTTTTCTGTTGAAGGCTTCGGTTGAATCTTCATGTAGCTTGCTTTATTTGCACTTGCAGGTTTTAAGATGGGGAAAGATATCGTATCTCACTTTCTCTCTCTTTGTTTCAGTGAAGAAGAAAGTATACGCGTGTTTATTGTGTTTGTGTTTGACCAGTCTTGGTCAAATGACCAAGATAAATAATACTTTTCATTAAATTTGCCATTTAGTCCTTCCATTCTCATTTCTTTCCAAATGGTTTTAAAACTTTAAGCAAATCTCATTTTCATCCTTTTCTTTGTAGAAACTTGCAAGTTAAGCCCTTGATCTTTGAAAGTTTGGCAAATAAGGTCCTTGAATCATCTTTTCGTCTTTTTCTTCGTCTTTTGTGATATAAATCCCTTGAAAATGCGTCTTTGTTCCAAAATGTATCTTTCTTACCTGAAAACAAATGAAACGCAAATACACGCGTAATTCTGATATTTTACAGTTTGATATTATGTATTTGACTGTGTTTTGAGTGGTATTTGGATCATTATTGATGAGTGTTTTCACACTTATCAACTCCCCTCCACTTGACCATTGCCATGTCCTCATGAAATGCAGCATTTTAAAGCACCAAGTTACACTTTTCTCATAATTAATCAACCTTGGCCATTTTATGATTTAATAAACTAAACTATACTACATGATAAATGATCTTGAATATTTACAATGCAATGCAAAGAAAAGCAATTCTATTTATATATTTTTTTGGATTTTTCATAAATGGTTTTGATGGAAATAACTCATAAAGATATCAATGACTTGAATTAGGGCTTTGGTACCATGGACATTTATCACCCTCAAGTTTCACTTTCCCATACCAAGCTTAAAAATGGGATCATTGTATTCACAAGTAAAAAGTGCATCAACTTATTCATGACAATTAAATGTGGAACCGGTTATTATTTGAGAAAATTGCTTGAAGGCAAATTTGTCATTATTTAAAGCGTGAAATATAAGAAATGTAAAATCCAAAAATAAGGAAGCACGGTTTTAATCCTAAGTAATCCTCTCATCCATTACTTGAAAAACCGCTCACAATTAATACAAGTCCGTTTTAAGAGTAATAAGTCATTCGCCTTATGTGTAAAATCCTCATGTCATGCTTTCATAAGTAGCTACACTCTCGCTAAGGAAAGGAAAATAAAACTCACACAATAATTTACATCCGCCATCTTTTTGAGACTTTGGATCTTCAACCCCGCAACCCGTCAAGGTAATATTGGATTGGAGCAATCTATTGAATCCCCGCAACCCGTCAAGGTAATATTGGAACTCAATAGTCACTATAATTAACACCACACTGCCCCTCTTGGGAGTCTTGTATAATTATTTTTTTTTTCTTTTCTTTTTTTCTTTTTTTTTCTAGCCACTCATTTTTTTATAAGCCGCTCTTATTTTTCTTTATTCCTCACAAAGAAAGTTCAAAAGAATAAAAGGAAAAACACCCGCTAAATATTGAGCATGACATAAGTCTAGTACACATAAAACGTTCTAACTTAGAATCTTAAGACGTACTCATATCAACCATGAATGATTAGTCAAAAATGCATAAGAGATTACAAACCAATTAAAACCGTTCTTGATTATTTATTAACAATTATATACATGCGAAGAAAATAGAGGTAAAGAAGAGAAGGGTTTAGCCACAAGTAATTATCATGAAGTTTATCTAGCCCTTTTATACTTGCTTCAACTCTATCATTTCCCATTCTCCACAAATTTAAAATCTCAAATAATGAGATTGGTGGATGCTTAGCCTAATAGACCAATGAAGGACTACATGGTTAAGGATACTAGCTAGAGAATGCTAAAATAAGCAAACTCGGGTTGAGTCAAAATATCCATGGCGGGCCTAATATGTCAAAGAAATCTAAATTTGTTAAACCATGTTTTTATTATATTTTTTTTCTTTTTATATATTTTTAATGAAAAATAAGAGAAGAAATATATACAATGCAAATGTGTTATGCAAATAAAAAATGATTGATGCAAAAAATATGAATGCATATTTTTGGTGGCCAAAGTAGATTAAAAATTTGAAAAATGATCGAAAAATTAATTTTCCCAATTATCATGAAGTTAAGGCAATGGTCTAGGTAAGGTCACTTCGATAGAAGTCTCCCATACACTTAAGATAAACATTGTCCTCAATGTTTAAGAGTATTGGAGTAAAATCCCCTACACTTATGACATTGATAACTTTGTTTAACCCAAGTTAAGGAAGAGACAACTAAAGGGTATTCATTTTAAGCACAAGTGTTTAATATCATGATAGCAAAAACTAATCGAAGTGAACCAGATACACGGGCCTCCTCCATAAGCTCCAAGCATGAAATGAGAGAGAGCAACCCTTGAAACAAACACCAAAAGACGAAGAAAGGCACCCCTCCACTTCAACTCTACTATAACATCCTTTTAATTAAACCTAACCTATTAAAAATCTACTCTACGTTTTCTAACCTAGTTATTCAATGCTTGAGTTTTTTTAACCCTAAGTCTCTAGCTCGACTCGGCCCCGAATTAGGTTGTCCTTGGGGAAACCATCATGGAGAGTAAAAGATTTACCTTCTTAGGAAAAACTCTCCATGATAAGGTAAAACAAGTTCTTAAGTACACAAAACCCCATAAATATCCACCAGGATCAAATACATAATTGCCCTCCCAAGAATAACACATCCCAAAAGTGGACTTCTTAATCAATGGTGAGGTGGGTGAGGTTTCTTTGTTTATGATTCTTTCCCTTAAGTGTCCCATAAGATGATAAGGTGATACTTTAAAGTTTCCCACAAGTTTCCCTTTTAATGCATCAAGCGGATACTGAGTTGGCTCATCATTCTCTATACCAGGATCAAAAATCTTTTGCTTCATGGGAAAATAACAAGTGGTGGGAGCCTTTGAAGATTCTCCTTGATACTTCACATCATGAGAGAAAGGGAGTGTAGTAGTAAGTGTCATCACACTTGTAGAGGAAACCACCATTTCTTTCTTGTTCTTAGAAAACTCCTCATCAAAAACATCCTCATATGATGACATAAAGAATCTCTCCATTTCAACATCCAAATGATACAAGTCACTATCATCTTGAAACTTCTCAAATATTGGTTCATCAAGTGAAGGCTCAAAAAGGTTGTGTGAATTGGTTTGTAAGAAAGGTGGTGAAATAAGTGAAGCATTTTGGTTTTGAGGTGTTTCAGAAGGTGTATAAGAAGGAGTAATATGTGAAGGTTCTTGAGAAGGTTGAGTGGGAATAGAATCTCCATAAAGCAATCTCTCTATTTCACGAATATCCTCATCCCAATTAGAAGAAAATGTATCAACCACAATATCATCCCTCTTAAGATAAGCTTCAATCTCCTCATTAATCAACTCATCTTCACTAAGCATTCTTTCAATTTCACGAATATCCTCATCCCAATTTGAAGAAGATGTATCAATCACAATATCATCCTTCTTAAGATAATCTTCAATTTGTTTATCTATCAATTCATCCTCACTAAGCAATCTTTCAATCTCAAAAACCTTATCACTCTCATCAATGATAGAACCCTCCTCATCATGATAGTCATCATAGATTGGCATATCAAGTATTGGTGTTTCAAAAGGTATCTCCTCAAAACTCAAGGTAGTATGATCATCAAATAATGGAGGCTCAAAAATGGAGAACTCATCATCACTATAGTCATCATAAATTGGTGTATCAAAAAGAGGTGGTCCATCATAACTAGAATCCTCATTTGCTTCCTCATTTGTGTTGAAAATATGACTCAAATCTCCAAAATGAAATTGTTGGGGTTCATGAATACTCAATGAGGAAGTAATGGAGGCTATTGTCTCAACATAAGGAAGATCATATTCACCACTCTTACAAGCTTCATGAAAGTATTCATTACACACTTCATCAAGAATATCAACGTGATTCACCTCTTTATCAAGAATATCAACATGCTTAACCGTCTCAAGCTCATCGGATTTCTTAGACAATTTTCCCATGTTAAACACAATCTGTTGATCTTCTACTCATAATAAGTTCCCCCTCCGCCACATCAATAAGAGTACGACCCGTCCTTAAAAAAGGTCTACCAACAATAAGAGGAACTCTCGGGTCCATATCATAATCAACCACTACAAAATCCGCGGGAAAGGTAAACTTGCCAACCCCTACAAACACATCCTCCGCGATGCCTACCGGATAAGCTATTGTACGGTTAGCTAACTCAAGTGTCATCCTAGTAGGTGTGAGCTCGGGAAGTGAAAGTCTTTTCCAAAGCGATAATGGAATGAGATTGATACTTGCCCCAAGATCCGCTAGTGCCATGCAATTTTCAACACCGGGAAAATTACAAGGTATCAAGAAACGCCCCGGATCTCCAAGTTTTGTTGGTAAGGTTTTAAGTAACACCGCGGAACAATTTTCATTAAGGGATGTGTTGGGCAAATCAACCAATTTTTCTTTGTTTGAGAGCAAATCCTTGAACATCTTAGCAAACTTTGGCATATAAGCAAGAGCTTCCGCAAAGGATATATTGATGTTGAGTTGCTTGAACATCCTTAAGAAATTGGAGACTTGGATGTCATCCTTGTTCTTTAACTTGTCCTTTTTCAACCTTGAAGGATATGGAAGAGTAGGTTTTGGTGTAGGTGGAATAGGTGTTATAGTGGAAGATTTGTCTTTGTTAGCTTCTTCATTGGGAAGTGTGGAAGGTAAAGGAGAAGTATGAGGAGGTTGAGAAGGTGTGTTTGAGTGAATAGGAGCATTTTGAGGAGGTGAAGTAGAGGTAGAAGACTTGTCACAAGTAGGAGCACAAGTGGGTAGAACAATAGTAGGTTTAGGAGGTGAAGGATCCTTTGTTGTTGTTCCACTTCTTGTTGTAATGGCATTGACATTGGCCCTTGGATTTGTTTGTGTGTTGGAAGGTAAAGCCCCTTGTGGTCTTTGATTTAATGCCATTAAAACCTTATTCATTTGGTCATTCATTTTCTTCTCCATAGCTTGAAACTTCCTTTCATTCTCTTGATTCATTTTTTGCAAGAAATCCATTGTGTGATAATCTTGTGGCACATAACCTTGAAAACCTTGAGGTTGGAAAGGTATAGGTTGGGCATTAAATCCTTGATTTGGTGGATAAAAGGTATTTGCTTGAGGTTGAAATTGATTTGGTGCCTTGTAGTTATTTCCTTGATAAGCATAACACTCCCTTTGATAGCCTTGAACTTTATCACATTGTTGGTAGGAATGGGGACCTCCACAAGTCTCACATGAAAGAGCAATAGCATTCACATCATTGGTGGAATTCTTGTTCAAAAAGAGTTCACAAAATTTCATGAGTGTGTTGGTCATAGTATCAAGCTTTTGAGAGATCATGTTTTCTATTTGAGGAGTAACACTCTCTTGCACCACATGGACTCTCTCATCAATTTGTGTGTTAGCTTGCACCATCGATTTGTTCTCAATAATGTCCCAAGCTTCTTGAAAGGATTTAGAGAAAAGATTTCCACCCGCGGAAGAGTTGAGTGAATCTTGGTGGTGTGGTCTTAATCCATTATAGAAAGTGTTGAGTTGGTGAACCTCATCGAATCCATGATTTGGACATTTCCTCAATAACTCCTTGAAATTTTCCCAAGCCTCACTAAATGTTTGATCATTCCTTTGTTGAAAACCAATAATTAACTTTCTCAAAGCCGTAGTTCTTGATAGAGGAAAGAACTGGTTCAAAAACTTCTTCCTTAAATCCTCCCAAGTGAAGATGCTCTTAGATGGTTGCCTATCATACCAATTTCTAGCAAGACCCTCTAAGGAGAATGGGAATAGGATCATCTTAATAGCATCAGGAGGGACCCCATTATACTTAAGTGTATTGCAAAGTAACAAGAACCTCTTAATATGGTCGTGGGGGTCATCTATGGATCTCCCTAAGAAGGGGCTAGAAGAAACCAAAGTGATCATGTGGGCATTAAGCTCAAAAGTCTGTGCGGTTATTTCAGGTATAACGATGGCGTCGGCATTTCCCTCTACTTTCGATTGGAGAATCTCCATAATAGGACGTTGATCCATGGCTACAAAATGGTCGAATGTATATACAAGTGAAATGACGTCTAAAAGCTTCCTCAGGAAAGGAAGTAATACCAAAGGTGGTATGTTTACACGCGTGCGAGTACACGTGTAAGTAAACACGAGGAATGAGGGAGTAGCCCTCGGTCGACTTTGAAGAAGAAAAGGATTATCCTCTTCGAGATTCAATATGAAATATCCACAAGAAAGTATATATATATATATATATATATATATATATATATATATATATATATATATATATATATATATATATATATATATATATATATATATAATTACTACTTGGGTGCAAGACCTCTAATAAAGCCTTCCTTCTTAGAATACGCACTAGTGAACGGGGGGTTAGGTGGCGCGAAGCACTTAAGTACCTATTGACCCTTAGATGGCATTTTATAGCACATCGCCTTTCTATTCACTTTGTAGTTTGTATTCTTCGAATTATTGCCTATTGGAAGTATTTATCTATTCTTGCTTAATTAAATTGGATCGATACGCGTGTCAAGGACCGGAACGCCCCTCAACACGGTGTATTGCCTCGGCAATACTTATGGAAGATATGTGTATTGGTTGTTCGTATATGTATACGTATTTACATATAATAATATAAAAAATATTTTTGTATTTATTTGGTTTTTTAAGAAAAATACTATATGTACGTAAAAAGCGATGAAAACGATATAATATATATTTTTGGGTGTAATCTTTTAGGAAAAAGATTACTTTTTGGATTTTTTATTTTTTGTTTCAATTCTTAAGGAAAAGAATTGATTTTTGTTATTTTTTATTTTTTTGTATTTTTATCTTTTTGATTTTTTTTTTATCTTTTTGATTTATAATACGTAAAAAATAACGTTCACAAAGTGAACGGATCCCAAAATCCAATCGTCTCACTCGAAACCGTTAATCTTCACGAAAAGAACCGGCAGCGGCGCCATTTAATATTCGTCTTTTTAGTTCGTTTTTCTCAGCTCGATCCGAATTGATATAACGTTTTAAGCAAAGACTTGATTGTTTTTGGTTGTAAGATCTTTTTTTGGAATTTATGTCTAATTGGCACAAAACAAGTAAAAATGTAAAAATATCTATATTATGCTACATATACGTACTATTCTACAACATTTTGCAATTACACATTTAAATGCACAAAATAAAGAAATGCAATATGTAAATTTATTCTAAAAGTATAAAATGCAAGATACAAAATATAAATCTAAAAGTAACTTTTATAATCCTAAAAAAAATCAAAGATTAATAAACCTATTTAGTAAATTTATAAAGTGACAAAGAATAAATGGAATAGGATTAACTCTAGACTTATGAATTGAAAACAAAAAAAACAGATTAGTCCATTAGTCCAAATCTAAATTCAACTCAGGCCCATATCTAAATTTCTAAAATCCAATAGTCTACGTGATCCAAAACTTAGATGATGATTTTTAACTGGATTGGACTAAAAATGATATAAGGTTTTAACTGTAAGGTTTAACGACCACTAATACTAACGGTACAGGACTGTAAGTGAAACATTCAGATATAAAGTGAAGGGTAAAATGTGACAATTAGCAAAACTTAAACATTTTAACTACATTTACTCTATCTAAATCGAGACTTTACTGTATCCTTTTCATTGATACCAAAAAGACTTTTCCTATGGCTTATTACAGTTTAACTGAGGAGCTGGACTTTTGAAAATACAAAGTAACTGTTAAATCAAGCTATTTTATGAACTCTAGCAATCAAATTCCTACTGAGTTTAACACTTACGACTAATCTACAAGCAAAAATCAAACACACTAAAAAAGCATATGCAGAAAACAAGAAGCAGTCAGAACAAACAACCAAACACATTCGAAAACAAATCTCAAGTATCACTATGCAGGCAAAACTAATCTTATGCTATCAAAATCAAACCAAGCTACAGATTTGCAGAAAACAAAATATGTGCTTAACCTGTTTACATCCAGGCCAGTCCGTTGTGGAAGAGAAACGCGGCGCTGAGCCGGCTTAAAACCAAACACCCCTAATCTGACAATCTACTATCTACTCACCGGCGAATCCAAACACCTTGTTTTAACTGCTCAACTGAAACTCGTTTAATCTGATAAAATGATGACTATTAAAAGCTCTTAAACTAACAAGTAAACTGACTCTTTAAACTGATTATGAAAATAGAAAAACAGAAAGATGAAACAGAAACAAAATCAGACTTTTTATATGAAAATTCCTAAACTGAGCTCGAATCCAATTACTCCTCAACTGACTCTAACTAATTCGTAACAGAAAACTAGTAACAGAAAACTAGTAAGAAAAATAGCTTCAATGATTTAACTGACGTGAAGCTAGAACTCAAACTGATGAACGATTACGAAACTGAAACAAAGCCAAAACATGTGGTTCTCGAAACTGACTCCCCTTTTTTTAACATGAAATCAATTCTAAACTTCGAACTACAGTCTCCTAACTTCAATTCATCTATCATAACATGTTCAATAACAAGTATCCGAGAGGTTGTAATCAAAAGTAGCAGATAAGAAGAGATTATAACGAGAATAAGATGATAAAAGCTTGATCATTTGTTAATGGAAGAAAAGATGGCAGTTACAACTGATTTAACAGAATTGAAGATTACTATTAACTAATTGAGTAACTGAAAATAAGAACAAAAGTTTTGAGAGAAAACTGAATTAACTAATCCTAACTTTACTCTAACTATGTGTAATCCTACACCTAGCTAACCCTGAAAAATGAAGCCTTCGTCTTCTATATATAGCCGTCGAGAGAGGGTGGATGACGTGGCTCCACCAATTAAAATCATCCACGTGTTAAATAAGAGGATCTACTCGTCCTTCTTCTTCATCACAATTTGGGCGTTTCTTCTCCATTGAGTCTTGATCTAATTCCTTCATATCATCGTGTAGAGGAGATTGAGATGAGCACTTTTGCTGTTGAAGGCTTCGGTTGAATCTTCATGTAGCTTGCTTTATTTGCACTTGCAGGTTTTAAGATGGGGAAAGATATCGTATCTCACTTTCTCTCTCTTTGTTTCAGTGAAGAAGAAAGTATACGCGTGTTTATTATGTTTGTGTTTGACCAGTCTTGGTCAAATGACCAAGATAAATAATACTTTTCATTAAATTTGCCATTTAGTCCTTCCATTCTCATTTCTTTCCAAATGGTTTTAAAACTTTAAGCAAATCTCATTTTCATCCTTTTCTTTGTAGAAACTTGCAAGTTAAGCCCTTGATCTTTGAAAGTTTGGCAAATAAGGTCCTTGAATCATCTTTTCGTCTTTTTCTTCGTCTTTTGTGATATAAATCCCTTGAAAATGCGTCTTTGTTCCAAAATGTATCTTTCTTACCTGAAAACAAATGAAACGCAAATACACGCGTAATTCTGATATTTTACAGTTTAATATTATGTATTTGACTGTGTTTTGAGTAGTATTTGGATCATTATTGATGAGTGTTTTCACACTTATCAACAACTTAAGCTTAGCACGGCTTTTCATCCTCAAACAGACGGGCAGTCAGAGCGAACGATTCAGACATTGGAAGACATGTTGAGGTCATGTACGTTGGAATGGACGGGTGATTGGGACGATTATATCTGTTTGGTGGAGTTTGCATACAACAACAGTTGGCACACAAGTATCAAGTGTGCTCCTTTCGAGATGTTGTATGGCAGGAAGTGTCGCGCCCCAATCTGCTGGGATCAGGTTGGTGAGCGAACACTTGAAGGAACAGAGATCATAGAGTTGACTAATGAGAGAGTCGCAGTAGCTAAGCAGAAACTTCAAGAAGCACGGTCACGTCAGAAGAGTTACGCCAACAAGCATCGTAGGGACATACATTTTAACGTAGGAAAATCACGTTTTCCTTAAGGTTTCGCCGGCACGTGGTGTTAGACGTTTTGGAATTAAAGGGAAGCTCAGTCCTCGATTCATCGGACCGTTTGATATCATTGAACGAGTCGGTGAAGTATCTTACCTTTTAGCGTTACCTCCGCAGCTTTCGCATGTACACAATGTGTTTCATGTGTCCTTACTCAGAGGGCACCAGTATCATCCCCTTCACATGGTTCAGTACCCACTAGAACAGATACGTGAAGATCTCACTTTCATAGAAGATCCCGAACGAGTTCTTGACAGACAAGAACGAGTCATGAGAAGGAAGACGATTCCATTAGTCAAAATCCTTTGGAGGGATCATACCGAGCGGGAAGCCACTTGGGAAACAGAAGAGTCTATCCGGGCTTCTTACCCTCATTTCATATTTTGAATTCGGGTATGTTCTTCTTTTCCAGTTTACTTTATCTATAATTCGGGGACGAATTATTCTTTTTAGGGGGGAAGAGTTGTAAAACCCGCATGCTTTTACCATGAATAATGCTTTTAAGATCGTACGTACATGATTAGAACTTTCCTTTTATAGTACGTTTATGTTTCATGAACACGAATTACAAGTATTACGTACGTGTTATAACACGATAAGTATTTATTATGTATGAACACACGATAATTATTCCAATAATAATTATAATCACGAACATGCGAACATGAAATCATGAACGTAAATTAATCACGAACTAATATTACGTATGTATATATATTTATTACGAACACGAATAAATATATTAAGTCACGATTGATAACTAAGTAGAACACGTAATTTACGAACACGAGAACATAATATTATTTAGACACGAATGAAGGTACGGGTTACCCCATGTGGGGCCCCCTACCCGCGGCATACACAAGAAACATGGGCTTAGCCCATGTAATTTTACTAACTAGGGAATTAAGGGAAAAACATGTTTCATAATTACAAATCTAGAAAATAATTAAAACCCTAAAAGTTTTTCCTCCTCTCATTTTGTCCTCTTTGGCCGCCGGTTTCAAGAACACCTCGGTTTGATTTTGATCTTGGAATTATTACAAGGAATCGTGTGTGTCCATCCTTCTTGATTTCACGTAATCCGTATAACCTTTAACCTTTTCTTTTTATGTTTTGATTTATATTATCACATAAAATCATGATGTTTTTAATAAACTAATTAAAAACAAGTATTCAAACATGTTAATGATCATGGGGTTAAATCAAATCAAGGGTTTAGGGGTGTTTGTGGTCTAGCCGACGCCTAACCGAGGCCCAAGGGGGTCTCGGCTTGGCCTATGTCGCACCACCGAGACCATATGGTCTCGGTATGGTGGTGGTGGTGTCACGGCAGCAGCAAGGCAAGGGAAACCCCGACCTTGGTCGGGGTATGGTGATGGTTACGGGTCCGGTTCATGGGTTTTAGTCACGGGTCCGGTTCATGAATCATTTTTTTTATGGTTTATGATTTTTACAAGTTATGTTATTTTTTTCAAGACTTAAATTAAATTAATTAAAAACATGAACATGATTAATTTAATTTACATGACTTAGGTTATAAATTTAATTATTAACTCATGAATTTTAACCTAAGTATTTATCTTTATTTAGACTATATAATTAATTAATTATTTAAAGCATGACTTATAATTAATTAATTAACATGACTTACATTATATTATTAATAGATAATAATACATGTTTTAACCTAAGTATTTTACCTTTATTTAATTAAAATCATGATATATTTAATTAAATACTTTAACCTATAGTTTATTTAATTTACATGTAATAATTAATAAACTATACTATATAATCACATGATTTAGATAATAATCAGGAAACACTTAAGCTTATATAATTAGCTTAATTATCCAGCTTATATCTATTTTTGGAAACTTTCTATTTTTGGAAACTTTCTATTTTTGAAAACTTTCTATTTTTAGAAACTTTCTATTTTTGGTAACTTTCTATTTTTGGAAACTTTCTATTTTGGAAACTTTCTATTTTTGGTAACTTTCTATTTTTGGAAACTTTCTATTTTAGGAAACCTGCTATTTTTAGAAAGTTACTTATTATTACATAACAAGTATAATAATACATGAAAATACAAGTAATACTTAATCAGAATAGACAGAATATATGATAAACACAATATAAAGCTTAAATCAGTAAAACATGACATGAACATATTAAACAAGCTAAGACATGATATAAAACCAATTACGTATTCAGTAATCAGATACTTATACACGTATGTATTTATGTAGCATTAGTGATACCGAAGTAGGACTCTCTTCCGTTCGTCTTCTTCGTTCACTGGACATAAGGTACGGATTCTTCGTCCTTTCAGTATGGACATTCTTTCCTTATTAGGATCCCCCGTATGCAGCCAACTGTTTTCCCTAGTATATCTTTTATATGTTTTGATTGCTTATGTTTAATTAGAATACCTAAAGCCATATACATGCATGACCAGTTTCACCTAGTTATGGAGGTACCATAACCATAACACTAGAGGCACTGGTGGTATGACTTCCCCACGACGGAGTGATTGCTCGTGGCATCCCTTTCAGCTTTTGGCCATTTATTATATTATCAGGTGGGGCGTATGGGTGCATCCTAGTTACATGTTTTCAGCAGATTACTCAGTGTGAATGTGGTGTGTGCCTTGCATCCTTCACAAGGAGCTGATCCCTCCTACCCAAAACTAGTATATTAAATTAGAGGCAGCTCCTCTAATTTGCATGACGAGGTCACCCCTCCAACACGTTGATATTTCATGACCTATATTGGCTAACGGTAAAATATGTTAAACAGTTTTTACAAGATAAACATAAGGCTTTTCAAACTATAAAACAAGTTTTACTAAGATATAACCGGGTTATCCAGGACTTAGTTTCTTCCGCTGTTTCATGCTTATATGCTTATATTATTCATGCTTTACTTGTACATCCGTGCACTGAGCGTATTGCTCAGCCGTTTTCCTTTTCATGTTCCCAAAACGGCAGGTACTCAGGGACGCTCGTAGACTTTAAGCGTACGTGCATATGGACTGGAAGCTTTCTAGCCTTCTTTACTTTATGCATTTATCTATACTTTGATACTCTTTCCATGGACATTGTTTAGTCCTTTCATTTACAGTACTTATGTTTGTGTGTGATGAGTTCTACTTTTGGACTACCGATGTTTGATTCTGGTATTTCCTTTATGGTCATGTAATGTTTAGACATTTATCCTTGTATGCTTTGATTACCCGCCATAATCACGCGTGACATTCCATTTATCAAAATGGGGTGTTACAATACAAATGAAAAATGATATATGAAAAAATTATGAATGCATATTTGGTGGCCAAAGTAGATAAAAAATTTGAAAAATGTTGAAAAATTAATTTTCCAATTATCATGAAGCTAAGACAATGGTCTAGGTAAGGTCACTTCGATAGAAGTCTCCCCTACACTTAAGATAACCATTGTCCTCAATGTTTAAGAGTATTGGAGTGGAAAGTCCCCTACACTTATGACATTGCGTACTTTGTTTAACTCGAGCTAAGGAAAAGACAACTAAAGTGAATTCATTTTAACAAGTTTTGAATATCATGATAGCAAAAACTAATCAAAGTGAATCGGATACACGGGCCTCCTCCATAAGTTCCATGAATGAAATGAGAGAGAGCAACCCTTGAAACAAACACCAAAAGACGAAGAAATACCACCCTCCACTTCAACTCTACTATAACACCCTCTTATTAAACCTAGCCTATTTAGATCTACTCTATGTTTTCTAACCTAGTTACTCAATGCTTGATTTTATGCCCTAAGTCTCTAGCTCGACTCGGCCCCGAATTAAGTTGTCCTTGGGGAAACCATCATGGAGAATAAAAGATATCCACTTTGAAGCACATCTCACATGATACAATCAAACTTAGCACGTTGCTTTTACAATGAGATTTACAATAGACCGGTCCAACGTGTCTCAAGTTTGCACTAACATAGAAAGCTCTCATATAGAAATCACCCTAGGATCAAATACATAGTTTCCATCTCTACATGTGAACAACTCCAAAGTAGGTAGCAACAACAAAGTAAGCTCATACGAGAAGCCCATATCAATAGAATTCACACTCGTAAGTGGAGTAGATGAATGCCAATATTTCCCAAACATACGGATCCCAAGATCAAAAACCTTTCCTTTCATGGGAAAATAAGAGGATGAGCTCGTGTCAACCATATGAGATTCCCCCTTAGTTATCAAATCATCATGAGACAATGAGGGTGTCGGCATTAAAACATTCATAACAATTATGTCCATGTTGTGCTCCTCATCATCATCAAAAGGTGGGGAATCCTCTGTAGAAGGCATAGTGAAAGGATGATCAAGATTAATAGTGTCTTGTGGAGGAGGTGTAGGCTCTATGTTCCCAAAAAGCAATGTTGTAATAAGACGAACCTCATCTTCCGAATTAGAAATACTATCATCAACCTCTATATCAAAATTTGCAAGAGTAGCCTCTATGGTGGCATCAATCTCCATAAGAGAGTCCATATCAACGGTTTTTGGTTCTAAATTTTCCTTGGGTGAAATGTTATCAATCTCTAAGGGGATAAGATCTTCATCAATAACCAACTCCATGGGTGAAAATGTGGGACTAGAAGGCTCAAAAGTAGGTATATTAATGAGAGAATCACTCTTAGGGATGATATGATCATGAAAATCAATAGGTGTATCCTCAAAAACCGGTGAAAAATGATCAATCAAGGGTTCTTCTTCTAGAGACTCATTTTTAGGTTCTTCACACTCCTCAAAAATTGGGTTATCAAAACATGTCTCAAAAAGAGGGGTTGAATGCATCAGAAAATCACTTGGAGGAATAGGTGAAGGAGTCATAGAAGAAATGGATTCATCATCAGAAGTAAAGGACTCATCACTATCATAAGGATCATCAAAGGGTTCATCGAAAGAATCATCAATCATGGTATCAAGCTCATAAGGTGTGTATGGATCAAGTATAGTCGACGGAGAGATGGAAGGGTATACAGTAGGAACATCACTAATTGTGTCATCCTCAACATCTACTCTCAAAGAAGGCTCATCATCAGGAGGCAAAGCATCGCCAAGTCGAATGTGTTGCAAGATTTGTGTTCGCATGCTTAAGATGTTCGTATCAGTTTCCTCTTTCATTTGCTCAAGTGCTTGCTAAGTTGAAAAACAGCTGGACTATAGCTTGGATAAATTCCTTGATTTTGAAAGTCTTTTTTATTACGACCTTGAAAATTTCCTTCATTTTGAAAATCGTCTTGATTTAAAAATCCTTGATTTTGAAAGTCCTCATGAAACCCTTGATCATAATGTGGTGGGTTAATAGGTGTAGGAAAACTAGGAGACCCAAAATAATTATCAATGTTATGCTTCAAATAAGGTTGGTCTATATCCTCATAATCGCTCGCGGGCGGATCACAATCATAGTAACCATGCGGTCCTCCATAAAGCACACAAGGCCCATACACAGCTCGATAATGCTTCTCTTGTAATATCTCCAAAATAGGACGATTATCCATGTATGGCAATATACACGTGAACGAAATGGTCGAATGTATATACACGTGAACGATGTTTAACACTTCCTCGTGGGAGGAAGTAATACACCAAATGGTATGTTTACACGTGTGCGAGTACACGTGTAAGTAAACTCGAGGAGTGAGAGAGGAGCTCTCGGTCGACTTTGAAAGAGAATAGATTATCTCTCTCGAGGTTCGATAATTAATATCCACAAGAAAGTATATAGATATGTAGTACTAAATCGGTGGCACACCACTCACTACTATCACCTTCGAAAGACCCACAAGGAAGCGGAGAAACGAGGCGGCGCGTAGCACTTAAGAGCCTGCTTCTTTAAAATATGAAATACACTCGCCTTATACCCCCCACACAGTGGCCTCTTTCTCAAGTTCAAGTAGATTGTAGTATTTATCTATTGTGCCTTAATTAAATTTGATCGATACACTTAAGTGGCACCGGAATGCCGCCATAAACGGTGTATTGCAATGCAATACTTATGGAAGTAGGTTTATTGGTTGTTCGTATCTATGTATACTTACTTACATATAATAATATCGAGAAAATATTTTTTTATTTATTTGATTTTTTAAGAAAATATAATATGTACGTAAAATCGATTGAAAACAATATATACAATATATTTTTGGTGTAATCTTTTAGGAAAAATATTACTTTTGTATTTTTTTTATTTTTTTTGGTTCAATTCTTAGGAAAGAATTAATTTTTGTGATTTTTTATTTTTTTATATTTTTATCTTTTTTATTTTTATTCTTTTATGTTTTTGATTAGCAACAAAAAATGACGTTCACAGAGTGAACGGATCCCAAAATCCAATACGTCTCACTAGAAACCGTCAATCTTCACGAAAAGAACCGGCAGCGGCTCCATTTAATATTTGCTTTTTTAAGGTCGTTTTTCTCTCGGTCTTATCGAATTGAAATCCGGTTTTAAGTGTGACTTAATCATTTTTGGATAATAGAAGCGTATTTGGTATCTATTACTACTTGGCACAAGACAAGTAAAAAGTGTAAAATAATACCTATCTACGTATACATACTATACTACAAACACGTTGCAAGCAAATCAATTAAATGCACAAAATTAAAACACAAAATGTAAATTTATTCTACAAATACAAAACACAAATGTACAAAATTAAAAATCTAATATCCTATTTCTATAAAACTAAAAAAATCAGACTTATTTAAATTAACATTCAACATATTATCAAGATGAAAATATGACTGTAACTACTTAAGAGACAGGCCCAGCCCGAATCAACTAGCAGCCCAAATAAGAAAAATCTTAATAATGATCCCAAATGTCTAACAAACTAACAGACCTTAAAGACTATGGCAGTTAAAGAAAGATATAAACTTGGGGAAGTAAAGTGTAAGATTATGACACTTCACTCTTTTCTAATCCATCTATTTTCTTTACAAATTCAATGAACAAAACTAAAATTTACTTCTAACATATACTTTTAACCGTACTTTTTTAACTCTACTATTTTAAAGTAAAGCAAATGAACAGCTAATCTAAAAGCGCTTTTCATACTTCTGCTAACAAAAGAGTTCCCACGTCATTCATCAAACGCGCTGTAAAAAGCACCTTATCCTTGGCTATTGATCTCTACTTAACCAACTGATATGTAAAAAATGCAACTGAATAAAACTAAGCATACAAATGAAAATTACACCTATAAACATCTGACTTCTACTACTAATTCTCCAACTAAATGATAACCGATTTCTCTAAACCAAATTGCCAAACACTCTTATCACGGTTAAGTAAGAATTAAGAAGAAAAAAAAATAAATGAATCTAAACTTGAACTAAAAACAGTTATAACACAATTCAAATAGGCAATTCAAACAGGTAGCAGACGGAAGTTTCACTACAAATATCACACTAGCAGAATCCACTAACTATGCAGAAATGTAAAACTGAGCTTGACCTGTGTCATCCATCTAAGTTTATGGACTTATATTTAATAGTCGTGTGATAGGATCGAACTCGAGTTTACGGGATTGCACACAATACGTAAAGAGTTAATATAATTAATAAATATATTTATAGTATTTATTAATTTATTTAATAAATATAATTTATGTATTTATTAATTTAACCGAGCAAGTAACTATATAAATTTAACGGTCGCTAAATAATTAATAGTTAAGTTATAACGATTGTTAAATAAATATATAGTATACATAAACAAAAGGAAAGAAATTTGGAAGATTCCGGAACACCCCAAGGGGTGTTATAGGCGGCCGAACTATGGGCTCAAGAGGGTGGGGGGGCATTTGTTGACTTTTTTTTATCTTAGGCTATAAGTGTTTAGGCCTATAAATACACCTCCTAACTCCTCATAATTCACACAAAAATAATCTTTCTCCCCTCTCTCTCCTTTGGGTCGATAGCAACACCAAAACCACAAAGGGTTTCGGATGGTTTTCTTGGTTGATCAATTGTATACTTAATCTAGTCCTAGCCCTCTCTAGGGTTGTTGTGTAGATTAATTACAAGTGTTGTAGCTCGTTTTTCACATGCTAGAACCACGGTTAGCTCGTTGTATTACTTGTGTACAAGAACGTAATATAGTCTTACTTTAGACTATATCTTGGTATATACGGTTTAAACCCGAATCGGTGATTTGTTCTTCGTCTTGTGGAATTGCTTTAGCGTAAAGGTATGTAACCCTAATTCGATTAATTATAATTGTGTTATTAATTATGATCTTGTTAAATCGCTTCCGCTATATGTGCTTTGATCTCGTTTAGAGTTTTATATAATTGTTATGATACTAATAAACCTTCAATCCAGGCCTAGTCCGTTGATGGCGTTAAGCTATCTTACTGCTGATCACGAACTGAATTGTACTAAAATCTCCAACTGAATACCATCTGGTCTGCTACTGTATCGTCATCAATCACCTGCACAAACGACATGAAAAGAAAACCGAACTTCTCTTTTCTGAAATGAATCATTGCAAACTTTGATCTCTATTGGAAACTTGCTGAATTAACACTATCACTACACTACTAATCTTGTTGAACTGGTTTAACCTGATATCTATACTATACCTACATTACTCTACTTGACTAATCATGAAATTACCATAAGTCCCTCTGAGCTTATGGACTTTTGATGTAAGAGCTGACTAAAATCTAATGAAAACAAAAAGGCTTGAAAATGTTGAAATCACTCTCAATACTTCGAATCACAGTACTCACTCAAATTTTAAACAAGGAGACCTATCAAACTGTAAACAGTGAATACCATTTGAAAATGAAATAGATGAGAAAAACAAAACTGAAGATCGAAATTCCATTAATGGTTGAATGATTCTAACAAAAATAACAAACTTAACTAAAAATCAAACTGATTTTACTAACTAATTTTCCTAACTGTGTGAGATCTTTCTACTTTACTTATCGCAGCCACAATTCAAAAGCTTTTTAAGAGCTTCTATAATAGAAAGAAAGAAGAGGTTTTAGGAAACAAGAAGAGATAAAAGACTGAGAATGGATAAGCTTTTCATTAATGGTGAATATTTGTTACAAATATAACAGATTGTAACTGATATTATATTCTATATCAGTAAATCTAATAGTATAAATCAAAGTTGGAAAACATCTAACTAATTTTACTAACTAACTCCTACTCCTAGCTACTGTGTGTGAATCACACCTATTCTAACTGGTTACAAATGAGGTGTTAACAGGGTATTTATAGCCGAATGTGGAATGAGGAGAGGAGATGCTTGACGTGTTCTTCCCAATCACATTGATCCACGTGTACTTCGAGTTCATCACTAATTCTCAGAATCGGGCGTTCCTTTATTATATACTTTGAGTCTAATTGATTGGCACCAACTTGTAGAGAATGAAAAGATAAGCAACTTTCATTCTTTAATCTTCACTTGATTCTTCATTCATCTCTTGCAAATCAATCTTGAAAGTTCATGGAGATAAAGTGAGGAGTCGGTTTGGTTTTATTTCTCTCTCCTTTGGGGAAGATGAAACACGAATGTCAAGTTACAGGGAAATAATATCTCATTCTTTTATTTATTTGTTATAAATGTTTATTTCTCCTTTAGTCCCTCAAGTTTTACTTTTGACCATTTGCTATTTGAAAACTTTTTAGCTTTTGAGCAAATCACACTTCAAGTCCTCGATTTTACATTCATCTTGCATCTTTGGTACTTGTTAGCTCTTTTTGTCCTTTTCTTCGTCTTTTCTTCGAATAAAACCCGTGAAAGCTCATGTTTGCTCCGAATGTACCTATTTTGCCTGAAAACACACAAACACACAATACACGCGTAATTCTGACAATTAAAAGTATAATATAATGTATTTGTCCGTGTTTTAAGTAGTTTTTAGGTTAAAACTGATGAGTGTTTTCACGCTTATCACGTATGCAATCTATTATTCAACAACAAACATCATTCGATTGTATTAAGCTCATGAACCTGACCCCTTAAAGCTACCACCCGCGCCAAATGCCAGCGTGGCCAAATAAATGAAATCAATGCCCTCACAAATTAGTATACGTTGAAAACTTGTAAATATACTCTTCTTCTTACTACAATATATCCGTCTGCAGAGGGTACTCAACTCACTAGCTCTCATCTCAGATCGGGTGTTCAACCTATAGTACTATTAATTACATAAGCAGCTATTTCCAACCCACACAAGGGCAAGACAATAGTTAATGGTTCATGATAATAGATGATGACGTATAGTCCCTTATCGGGCTGGATAGTCCGACTCGCGGGTACTACACGTATCCATCAGGAATGGACTAATACTTATGCGATGCGCGCACAGCCCAGGAGGCCCAATAAGTCGCTGTCACGCACATGGTTTATTACTTAATTATGTCCTCGTCATACTGCGGCAGGATTAGACAAGAATATAATTTATCATATGGATATATTCGCCTAAAGGGAAGAGATATACACTTACCTTGGTTATGCGATAAGGATCAAACTATTCTGGGTCATTATCTCTTCCTTTGGCCGCAAGAGTAGGAGAGCCCAACCAGGACTCTCTCGGGTATAAAAGGAACCCCATAGGTTCCACAAAGGTACGATACACACAATACTCTAAACCCTCACATAACACTCAAACCGATTATTTACTCTCACACCGGAGTCTAATCGTGGGACAAGCACCCACGGTAAGCCTAACGGTGTCTCTTTAGTGTTCAGGGTCTTCAAACAAGATTCACTTGGTGCAAGAGCCGGAATCTACAAGACCCCGAATTAAGCCTAATTCGGGTCTAGCTTGGTCCATCCAACTTTTGTATCAACAAGTTGTTACCATCCGTGGGACCCTATACTGAACTTTGAAATATGAACAAAGGCGGCACAAACCCATCCCATCCAAAGGGCGGACCTAAGAAGCCACAAGGCCCACCCTTGGGAAACGAATCACTCAACAACCCAGGGCGAGGGTTGAGAGAAAAAGCAACACAAGTGCCTACCCCCTCACTGTTTACCCCCATCCCTCATGCAGCAGGAGATGTCGTGTCTTCACGTGAAACCCCTACTATACCGCTTAGCGAAGCCTTAAACACAAGGACTGAGCCAACACTACAAACCGTAGTAGAAACTACTCTTGAACCTAGTCAGGACATGAGCGAGTACGTGGAAAAGAACTTCGCAGCCCTGGTGCCACTCATGAAAGCACAAATAAAGGCAAACCCAGCAATGGATTTAAGGGTCAGCCTGGACTTTGATATAGAGCTTAAAGCTCTAAAAGGATCAAGTTCCAAGAAGGAACTCCAAAAAGAAAAAAGGAAAAGAAAGAAGGAAGAAGAACTATATGCATCGACACCACGCGCTGATGCGCCATTGATCGAAAGCGCCTTGTCTCTACATGACTCTGATAGTTCGAGAGGGGAGGATGTTTTCCTCACACCAGTAAACAACATGCGACATACTAATGTAAAGGACATGTTAAGACCCAACCCAAGGGGAGACAACGCGTCGGTTGAGCCATACCCACACCGGAAAAGCGCCCTTAAAAGGCTAGGGTCACTAGAAAGAAGTACTTCCTCAGAATCCTACATGTATGAATGGAGCAGGAGCGCTAGAAAAACTCACTGGAAAACTTTCTCAAGTGAAAAGTCATCAAACTCTGATCTCAACGATCGTCATCCACGACGAAAAAGGATTGTTTCTTCATCCTCAGAGACCTCCGAATCCTCAGGGCGTGACAAGAAACGTCGTAGAATGACCAAGCATCCGAGAATGCGCACAGAGGAAGAATGGTCTCTACCATGGCGTCGTGACAGAGGAAGTGTGTTTTCAAAACGCATATCTATGTTTAAAGATAACAAGAAAAGACGAATGTCGTCTAATGTCAAAACCTATGATGGAACAACAGACCCAGATGACCATCTGAAGGTGTTCGAATCCCAGGAAGGAATAGAGCAATGGCCGGAAGTAGTGTGGTGCCACATGTTTTATTCAACCCTAATTGGGAATGCTCGAAACTGGTTCGATAGACTTCCACGAAGAAGCATAAATGGTTTCGAGGAGTTAAAAAAGGCATTCGGAAGGAACTATGTCCAACAAAAGAAGTGCGAGAAGAGCCCCGTGTCACTCGCAAGGGTAAAGCAGAGGCACAATGAAAGTCTGGAAGATTTTATGGAGTGCTTCAAATTTGAGTGCAACCAGATCAAGGAGTGCCTAGAGATCCTAAAGATTTCAGGGTTCCTTGCAGGCATCACTAATCCAGACCTAATAAGAAAACTAAACGATAGGACCCCAGAAACCTTTGACGGAGTGATGAAGAGGGTCTGCGCGTTTATTCAAGGAGAAGCAACAGCAGCAGACAGCCGACAAACGTCCTCGAATTTCAAATTCCAAGATCGATCGAGGAAGCAGTCGTATGGCCAGAACATTACCCGTACCTTGGACAATCGCAGTACAGCAAAACATGCGCGCAATAACAACAGTAAATTCACCCCATTGCAAAAAACCACTAGTGAGATATTCCTCTCTAAAGGCGTGAATTTCCCGAAGCCCAGCCCAATGATCGGTCCAGCGTACAAAAGGGACAACAGCAAGCACTGTGAGTATCACAATGATAAGTGACACGCTACGGATGAGTGTATCCAACTAAAAAGTCACATTGAGAGTCTTGTTAAGGATGGTAAACTAAACCACCTCATACGGGACTGGAGAAAGGGGATTGATGCAAAGAAGAATGAAGCCAAATAGCCAAAAGAAAAGCCCATAACCATCTACATGGTATAAAAGAGGAAGTCGCACATGCAGAGGAGAATGATACAAGAGTTCTCACACGACAAGGAGATATCATTCCCCGTCCTTACCGATATGGATTATAGGACAGGTTCACTATCGATCAACATACTGCTCAGAAGTCATGTCATAGGCGACATGTGTGTTGACGGAGGATCCGCATCGAACATCCTGAATGAGCATTGCTTTGCGCAATTGCCAATGGAGATTAAGAGGGAGCTAAAAGAGACCTCGTCAGTACTTACAGGATTCAACGACGACAAGACTCGACCCTTAGGACACCTTTGTACGAAAGTAACAGTGGGACCTATTGGACATTCGACTACTATGTGGATGGAATTTATGGTTGTGTGATCCCAGTCGTCATACAGCGGTATCATTGGACAGCCTGCCCTCTTAATATTACGCGCTGTACCATCCACAATTCACAACATGCTAAAATTTCTAGTGAAAGAGGGAATAGTCACAATTCGTAACGTGGATACACTTGAGGAAATCAACAACATTTCTACCAACAGGAGAAAGAGGAAAGATGTCAGAGAAGCGAATATAGCACAAGCTCTCGCCCATGTTCAACGTGAAGGAAGAGTAGCTCTGAAAGTTACCAAGTAATACCACACAAAGATAACACATCCAGAGGCATAGGGTCATCAATAGACCTCCCATGGACCATACTCTCGACAAGATTTACAAAGATAGGAGGACCAGATGCAGGCCTCATCCTTACGGATCAGGGAGATATACAGATCACCTACGCATTACGCTTTAAATTCAGCGCAACGAGTATGGAGGCGGATCATGAAGCGTTGGTAGCCGGGCTCAGCTTGGCGCTGCGAATGGAGGTAAAAAATCTGGTGGCTTATGTATATAACCCCTTACTAGCAAATAGAGTAGCAGGACTGTGCGAGCCTTGAGGGAGCGTGCTCATCCAGTACACAAGGAAGATAAGGGCTATGATCAGGCAATTCACCTATTTCTCCATCTGAGAAATCTCAGAAGAACAGGGCGTAATGTTAAGGGCCATGGATCATCTCTCAGCGACCAATGTCGAAGATCCCCCTAAGCATGTACTTATCAATTTGTATTCTAGACAAATATGTACATGCGCACGCAGTACCTGTAGCGAACGGGGAAGGGACGAAAACATGGATGACACCAATCGTAAACTATTTGGTCAAACACAAACTATCGAGCGACGGCAGAAGCGCCAAACGACTGCAGTACAAAGCAAGGCAGTTTACGGTCAAGAATGAAATTCTATACAAGAAATCAACGCATGGTTAGAATCTTCATTGCTTGGGGCCTGAGCAAGAGCGATTGATTATAGAAGTCGTGCATAAAAAGGCATGCCGCGAAGTTCCAAAAGCTATGGTACGCGAAGTTGTTCGCTCAGGATATTTTTGGCCTTTCATGCATAGTGATGCTCATAAAAAGGTAATACGGTGTCTCCAATGCCAGGCACGCTCGAGCATAGAGGCGAGACCATGCAGGATACCTGGAGGTGCACACGGCGCAAGTACGAGTAGGGGAGGAGTTATGTCAAACCTGAGGCGCACATTTGGGTCCCTCGCAGCAAAAATAGTAGGCGTAGTATGCGGCGTAGTTTCAATGTTCCCCTCCCAAATGAATAGCCAACAAGAATTAGTCGCCGCTTTACCGGCTAGAGCGATCGTCATCAGATCACGTTTAGCAAGCAGAAATGGTAAATCAAAGGGCGCAGGCCGCACCAAGGAGATTTGGAGTGCGTCTCGAAAGGGCAAGATATGCAACGATAGTCGTTCGTAGTCACTACCAAGTCAGCTGAATTAGCACAGGACACAGGCGGGACACAATCATGGATTGAAGCAATACTATCTCTGAGGCATCGCATAATCAGCATGGATCACCCTCTTGGCCGCAACAAACTCTTAATAAAGATCCATGTATTTTTTCACTTTTCGAGAATTTAGGATTTATTTTTCAATGTTTTCCTTTAGAACACTCGCAAGAGCATAAAATAAACTTTGCGGTCCCTAGCTAGTTCCGAAGACCATATTTTTTATTCATTTGTGATTTTTCATTTTCCTTAATAAATTGAAGTTATGCACCTACTATGTTGTAATTTTTCTATATATATTTGGCCCCTGGAGTACATGTACAAATAACGTTTCCAGGCGAAATAAGAGGAATAAGTTTACCCTACTAATTAAACTTGTCACGTAAGAGGGATGCACCCCCAGTGACGCTGAATCAGGTATCCTTTGTTAGGCAGCTTACTATAAGACGTTGTAGTAAGTATTTCATTCCTCACATTCCATGATGGATATGCACAAGACACAGTGTGCACGCCTAACAAACACGTCATTATCTATGACAACGCTTATGGTAGTAGTGGCAGGCCACACGTAATGAACTTTCAACTCACCCATAGGCTTAGAGTTATACTTCACTGAATGTACTCACAAATAGGCACTTACACTCACAATCTCAGGCGTGGGTACAAAGACCTGGACATATATACAAAAAAACAACAAAAACATGCGTAGGACGCTATATGTAAACAAAAGGCGCATGGCGCTATAGGTACAACAAAGTTCTTGCTTTACAAATAATGATAGATTAAGTTACAACTATGCACATAGTACGACAACTACCCTTCATAATAAATCACCAGCTGAAAGCAATCTCTTTAATCTGTGATACGAAGGGTTCAGCGACGTACGCCGTTCTACCCAAGCCTCCTTCATATATTAGAAGACACGAACATGATGTGCATCAATAGAAGGTAGACTTACAGGTATACCATCAGAACGACTGGGATGCGCCAAACCTAAACCAATAACAGCACATGTGGTAGAAGATTGGTTCTTCTTCGCAACGCGTATGGCATGATGCTTCAACTTGTCCTTGACCGAAACCATCTTTATCACACCAGACGAATAGACAGGAACTCGTAGTTGGGAGATATTCGGCTTGGCAATACCATTGGAATCCTCCTCTACACCCTCTTCATAATGCCTCGCCAAAGTAAGTCCCGCCATAAGCCCACTGATCGGCTGATCTTGATCTTTTTCGATAACATTTATGATGGGCAGTGGACAATCTTTCAATCTACGGCATGCGGCATCGAAGCCTTCTTGGGCATAGCGAGAATATATTACACTACCCTCCAAAGGTCCTGTCAGTAAACCATCTTTGAAAGCGCGCTCCATGGCAAGACTTTGCCCTAATAACTGGGAAGAAGCAAAAACCTCCTGAAATGCTCTATTGATGTTGGGGGACTCAAAAGCACCTTTAGCAGCCAGCAGAAGACCGTACCTAATAAGCCATTACCTCTCTGCGCGCACTGCCATTAGGTGCGGATATAGATCCTCATCAAAATTGGTACTCATACACTTCAGAATCTTTGCCTTCTTAACCACATGTTGCTGGCAGTTGGCAACAAAATTATCGCAATTTGAGGTAAGGACTCTCATACCCTCCTCAAGCTTGGACATGACCCAATGATTTTCCTCCTCCTGTCTTGCGCGAAGGCGGTGCTCTCGATCTATAGATTCTGATAAAGATGCCCTCTCATCTTCCAAGTATTGTATGGATCCAACATTTATACCAGACACGTCGCACAGACGTGCTAGTTTAACTTTGGCGCACACAAGCTCGTGGTCTTTTTCTTTCTATCGCTTGAGTCATTTTCAAGGACACTTGAGCCAGACGCTGCGATAGATATGAAATCTTCTTTTTATGATGAGGAGCCAACGTTACCTCCTGTGACACGCCTATGGCTAGCTCTCTCATAAGCATTTCGTTGGACAGTTCCTCAAGAATTCGGGTACGTCCAGGAGGGGTTAGATGTTGGTGAAAGTCCTTACAGTCAGTTATACTGTTCAGTGCGCAGAAGCGTGTACAATCCCAGGGGGAAGGAATTTCTCAGAGTTGGATGTGCTAGCATCAGCTTTGGGTACCGCAACACGCAAGCTACACATTTGATACCATGGAAGATTTAGGAAGTAACTTTTTATTGACATTATCAACTGCTATAAAACTAACTCGTGATGTACATACCTCGGAGCAAGAATTTGCTCACGTGGACTTGTAAGCATAACCCATGCGGTGATATCAGTGCGCGGTCTGGTTACTCGTGACCTGCTCCTCTTGGGAATTTGATCTGTTGGGGAGCACGGTAATCTTCTGTATACAAGGACTGAAATGATATTCTCTAAGGGACCAATGTGCGAGCTATCCTCAAGGCTAGGGTCTTTTTCACTTGACGGATCTGCTTCTTCAGACGAGGATTCCAATATACACGGCATGCTCCGAATAGGAGTGGCATTCAGTGAGACCATCCTCTCTGTAACTCCGTTGGTAGTAGGAGAAGGAAACTCAAGTGCTATGGTACGTTGACCAACGCGCCATCCATTAGACAGCTCGAATGGCGTAAAAGGTCGAGGATGCATGGTCACATCACACGGGTGTTCGCGCTATATGAGTCGTGTATAAGTTAACTCTGTCAGAATAGAGAGGAAATATGAGAACATATGCATAGAACATTTGCATTTTACAGCTTTAACGAATAAGGAAAGGGATTTTTAGCATGATCAAAGTTGTCAAAATACTGTGGAAGGTGATTCGCAGGGTGAGTAGAATGATGACTCAGCCCTAATGCGTATAGTAACACCTCTGGATACTCCTGCATTGGTATGCGGTCGGTGTCTATTCTCTGCGCGCCTGCTTCGTTATAAGTGCCAGGGATTGGGCGGTCATCTTTCATCATGGTATCGGAAGTAATGAAATCATAGTCGAACAAGAATACAACCTTGTCTACCTAGAAAAATTTGTAGTTCCATTTCTTCAAATAGTCTATCTTAACTTTATAGCATTATAATTGGCTGGGGCGCTTGGTGAACGATATCCATCCGTTTATCCAAGAGGGGCGGTAGAAAGCACGGAATAAATTTATGGTTGGGTCGATATTCTTCAATAAGTAGTTTATTACAAAATTAGAGATCTTCGCTGCGCCAATACAGTGAAGTTGAGACAGATGTATACCGTAGTAGCTTAGCACGTCGATTAGGAAGCGGCTTAGTGGTATGCGGGTGTTGGCAAACTTGATAAACCTGGTATATATGCCAATTTTACCATCAGGGAAGCTTCCTATATGTGCTTGTGGATCCGGCATAGTCGGACGGAGGTCTGTAGAAATGTGATATTTGGTGGAGAAATTGGAAAGTTCCTGTTCAGAAATGTGTGATTTCACATCAAATATCTGCGCCACCATTTTTTCTTCTTTAGATAATTAAGCTGGATGTTAATTTGACGATTATTTCTGCTCGGATGATTGTTTCTCGTTGTTTTTTGAAATGATGTGAAGAAGATTGAAGGTCAACATAACTGCATTTATATCCACTTTACAGACATGGGATCATGTGTGACAACCGTGGTTTTGAGGTTCGTCACTTGGTCCTATTTTTAGGTTAATTTATGTGTGACTATATGATTTGCGTGTTTACATGTTTATTTTGCGTGAACGAGGTTGGTTTGGATATCATATATGGGTATATAGTACTCATAAGTAAATCGAGGAACGGTTATTTCATATTCATGAGCTCACAATTAGTGACTATGAAATGAAATGGAGTTATTTTGGTGTTTACGTATACGTATAAGTATTATAGTAAATTGTATTTTTTTAGGATTTGGGGTTTAGCATTTAGAGGTCTCGGGTAAGGTGTTTATTCATGTGAGTATGTTTTGGGATGGTTTTAAGTCATTTAGGACTTAGTTATAAAGTTTATTTCAAAATTTAAGATTTTTTTTAAAACTGTATATTTTACGTCTTTTATGGTAAACGCGTAAATTTGACTAGTTTTACGATTTTGAGGTTTTGGAGGCTTTAGGAGTTGTAATAAATTAAGGAAATTTAAGGTAGCACTAGTAGTGTAATAATAAATAATAAAAAGAAAAAAAATAGAAAAAAGAGGAGGGGAGGGTCGGTTTGGGACGATCAAAAGAAAAGGGAAGGAAAAAAAGGAAGTTGGGCTTGGGTTGGACTAGGATTCACCCACACCCTATATATTATTTTATTCACAACAAAAAATCATATTTTTTTTTCTCCTGGATTCTTGAAGTCGCGGCAGCAATAAGAAAAACTAGGGTTTCATCAAAATTTTGAGGTTTTCATAAATCAAAGGTAAAATCTTTAAACCCTTTTTAATTAAAGTGTTTTAATTCTTTCTCAATCATCCAATGATGGATTTAGGTTAGGGTTTAAATTAAAATCTGTATATTAATGATATTATAATGATTAGGTAAACTAGGGCTTGTAATTAGTGGAGTTATGGGTAATTAATTAGGTTAATTTAATTGAATTCATTTTTTAAAAACTGAGCAGAATTTTAGGTCAATTGTTTTGATCATATATGGAGTTCTACAAACTCTTACTTTGCGACCCAAGTATCCCTGAAAGGTAATTGAGTTGGATTTCAAATGCAAGAAACGAGAACTAAATTGGAGGTGGGAAGTGGGTCAAAAACAGGTTACAACAGTCGGAGGTCAAACAGTTTTGAAATCTGTCGGGTTTAATTTAATGTTTTAAGGTGATTGAGGTACTTAGATGTACATTTGAACCCTCTAATGGGCATGGGAGTTGTTTTATATATTACATAAGAGACCAGGGGTGGGGCTAATAAAATGGGTTAGGGTAAGACCCCCTAATCATAACAAACTTTTTGTATGTTCAAAATCAGTAAAATCCGGATAGACAAAAGTATATATATATATATATATATATATATATATATATATATCTGAGCCTTAACAGTAGCTAAAAGGTTGGGGCAAAGGGGAGGTGTTAGCTAACATATGTAAGGGAATAGGGTTTCCTTTACAGAGGTCATGGGTATGGTTAGGTGGGCGTTTGGCTTATAGTTTGGAGACCTAAAAATCGGGACTGTTTTGGGTAAAATGTTAACGAGACGGGTTATGAAGTAAACTAAGTTAAGGGCTTTATAGAGGGGTGTAATGAGATGATTAGACCATATAAATGAGGTATATATATGGGAGAATGTAAATGTCCATCATGGGTTTATGAGCCATCTTAGTGTTTGGTTTATGTTTTGATTGTGTGCTTTTGTTTGTTAGCTTTTTGCTAGTGCACGGATTTTTGGAGAAGCTCAATCAGGTGAGTTTCATAGTCCTATATCTTTTAATGATTTTCAATTCCAGATGGGATGGAAGAGACACTGTATGGTTTTGTAACTAATGTTGTGAATGTTTTTATGGTTTGTGATGGACTTGTGTCTGCACTTATGTGATTAACTGCTATGTGATTCTTGATTGTGTTTATGATTTGGATCGGGGGACACGTACCGTCTCTGTTATTGTGGTTTGACTTGGTACCAAGGGGATGTTGACAAGGCGTGGCCTTGGGGAGTTACATAGATGTGTGAGCATCTATGGGACCGATGGATAATGACAAGGCGGGGCCTTGGTATTGGTACACAGGTGTATGGGCGCCTATGGTACCATGGTGTTTGGTAAGGCTGGGAGCCTTGGATTTGGTTTGGAATGATTGATCTTGAATGTTAGTTGTTAATGCATACTTGTAGCACAATGTCCATATGTTTAGTGGTTTATGGTTGTTCACAGCTTATTATAATCTATTTTCGGTTGGAGTCTAAACCTCTGACTCTCACCAACATTATGTTGACGTGTTTTAGTGTCTCTTTCAGGTGATAAAGTGGTTAAGCGTGAGAACATATGTGGCTAGGATTGGAGACGCGTAGGAATGCATTTAGAAGGAGATCCCCGTTCCTTCTTAGTTTGTTTCAATAAGTGATACTATGAACCTATATATTGATTTGTTTGTGTTATTTTTTGTCCTGGGTAAGAGGTAGGACTGTTACCTACTTACCTAGACTCCTGCATTGATGAGATATTGTCATGACATTTGTGTCACCTTTTATGACATTTCTAATTCATATAGTTCTCTCTATGGACACGCTATTGTTGTGAAGATATACATACGTCGCGCCCCATATTCTGCCATGTTGGGGTGTGACAGAATGGTATCAGAGACAATGGTTATAGAGAATTAGGTTTCCTAGTCGCGTAGCCTAGCCTATATCTTAAGAGTCCCTGCATATAGGCGTCAATGGAGTATGTGTGCATTTAATAATAATTGATATGTTTGGATGTTATTTTGTGATGTTTGTTAAGTTATGAACTACTATGGTTCATACTTAGCCACATGTTATTTTCTTTTCGGGGTGTGACTAGTGCTGGTTGAACCATAATCATCCACGCTAGTCATTGTCGTATTTTGCTTAAATTGTATATTATAGTACATAATTTGGTACATGGTAGCTTCTATCTTTTGTTGGGCTATTTTATGTACCTGAGGTATAGTATTTTTCTTTTGATGTTTAAGTCATGTTCCCTAAGAATCATGTGGTGGTTCGAGTTATTAGGAGTAGGTGGATATGAAGAATTTTAAGCTGTTTCCACTCTTATGGGCGACATGACTTATAACTGATTATGTTTTCGTTTTGGATTTAGTATATGTTGTTTTAGCTAGACTATGGATTTATGTATTACAAGAGTTTGACTATGCTATTTTAATGGATGGAGTTTTGGACTTTTTTTTCGGTTATGTGGTTATGAGCTTATGTGAGTAGATGGATATATGTGTTATGTGTTGTATTAATTCTTATAAGTGTCATCATAGGAAGGAGTGCATTGGGGAAGGGTAATTGTATAAGTATGGTGGCCAACATAGTTATACAAGTACCACAACTTCAATGGATTCCTAAGTATGATTGCATGAAAGAGGGTTAGTACATGCTTGTATAGTAGATGTTAGACGGATTTAAGTATATGTATCCCGATATGCCTATATATGTATGATCCCCAACAATTATCGATTGTATCCTTAGGAGGGTGGCTAGCTCGCTTTTTTTATATTAAACCTCCGTTGTAGCGTATTCTTTGAGTTTCGTATTTCACGTGTACGTTTTAAAATGGTGTTCTTGGTTTTAAGTCTATTGAAATAACTTGGGATTTCTTTTGAGATAATGAAATCTTTTGTGTTGGGTCTTACATTTCTTTTGGTCGGTATATATTGAAAAAAAGGGACTTGGAAATCTACTATAGAGTTAGATAGTTGGTTGTATTCGGTAAAATAAGGGTAAGGTGTTGGAGTCGTGTTTGAAACAAGATGCAACATAAGATTTTTTTTTAATCAACACTTATTTATTTCAAATTCCAAAAGACTTTCTTTAAAATAAAGCGAAATAAAATTTCTTTCTACTTAAATACTTTATATAAGTAAGCTTAATCAATATACGTCATTTATAATTATTTATGCAAGACTAAACAAAGTTCATGAAAATTTCACATACATTTATTTCTTTTCATTTAAAAAGGATTACGTTAATTACTAAGAGGATTCTTTAGTTTTTTTTTTAAAACAACAAGTATAAAACTGTTTTGGTCATAACTTGTTCGTTTTTAAAGCTTTTTGGGTGATTCAAAAGCCTAAAATTATGTACTCGGAATGTACTTCTAAAATATTTGGTATGTATAGTCATGGGGTGTCAGTAGCTTGATCGAAATTTTGGTACAAGTGACGGGTTCAAGGTTGAGTTTTGGATAGTAGTTTTTATGATTTGGGATGCACGGGATACCTAGACTTTGAGTTGAGTTTTGAGATCGTCTAGAAGGTTGTTTGTAGATTGTTTGAGTCACATAGATGTGGTGAGGAAAGAAAAAAAATATATTCTTTTGGAAAAGTCAATCTTGTGCACGGTTTAAATAATATGTCGCGGGGCATAAGATGTTTTGGTTGTCATTAAGTGTTTCTTGGATCATTTTTCGTTGTCATGAGTCATTTGAATTGGTACATGTTTGAGTTTTCCTTTTGAGTTTTCGTGGTTTTGGTCTGTTTTAACTCGTGCACGTGAAATGTCGTTAGTTATCCGTGGGTTTGATTCGTTGATCGTATCTAGTGGATTCAAGATGTAGTTTTGGGTTCGTATTGATTGAGAGCGTTGAGGTAGACATATGAAAGACTTGGTCGCGCCTACACGATTAAGTAGGTAGCCCTGAGAGAATGGTCGGAATGCCCTTAGTGGGGATGAAAGAGTTAAAAGTTCGTGGACGAACTAATGTGGTCATGAGGTCTCTTAGGAGTGCCAAGGAAGATGAATAGAGATTTGTATAATGTATGGATATTGGCACAAGTAACGCGCCATAGAGAGTGTTAGAAGGGGATATAATACCTCAAAGATATTTATGATTGTTCGTAAGGCATGTAAGTTTTCCGAAAATTTCATGAGATTTAGTAGGTTTGCCTATTACTGTGAGGTAGAACCATAAATAGAGCAAGTAGGAGAAGTGAGAGGAGTTGTAGGTAGTGCCTTTCCAAGGAAATTGTTGATGGAATGATTTTAAGAGCAAGAGTTGTTAGAAATTGCAACGGATGCAAGGTAAAATTTGAGTTGCTTAGTAGTAGATTGGCTGTGAAAAACGGTTGAGTGGTCTGATAAGAGGAAGTATTGGTCTTTTAGAATACGTGTAGATTTTCGCGAGTAGAACGAGGTAGAAATTTATTCGTATTTCTTCTAAGAGAGTGTACGAGGAGGACGTAGTTGAAACTGCTAAGGATGTTGTATGAACGCTTTGGGTTTACGGTTATGATTTTGGCTTCGCCGAGGCGCTAGCAGTTTTCATGGAGTCAATGAACCGGTGGTGCATGACAATATATAAACGAGTTGTCATCGGGAGCATCGACGACATCCTGATCTACTCAAATCTAAGAAGGAGAGTGAGGCGAATTATGAGTTGGTTTTGGAGTTGTTAGGAAAGGGAATTATACGTGAGATTTTCAAGTGTGAGTTTTAGGATTAAGTTGGCCAGGACGAGTAGTAAGAGATGATGGCATATCGTGGAACCAGCAAGGGGCAAAGTGAAGAAGGGTGAGGGAGCGTTTTGGAGGTTGAAGAGGTGGATTGGATAATGAGCAGATCTTGGAATTATCGGAAGGACTGGATGAATTCGCGAAGCATGACGATACGTGGAGCAAGGATTTGGATGTATACGAGAACGACAAAGAAAGGCGATTGCTTATACGTTGCAGGAACTTGAGATTTAGAAGAACTAGATAAGACTTAGTTAGTAGAGCTGGATTGTTAGATGTGCCTAGAATGCTAGAGGCATTTGGTGTACGAGACGTAGAGAATGATCTATACGGATCATGAACGTCTCCAGCACATATTCAGTCCTCTTGATTGAACATTTGTAAAAGGTGATGGGTGGAGATAAGTGATGAAGGAAAATTGCAAGGCCAAGTACCATATGGGAAAGGCAAGCATGGTTGATGAGACATGGAATAAGAAGAATGAAGTGAAGCTGAGACGAACTTGAACTATATGGATGACGTATTAGGGTGGTTTAGATGAAGGATGTAGGTTGCACGAGTTGAGTTGTCTAAAGCAGAGAGCGCGTCAACATGTATGTTGCGTGGCTGGGACAATCATATGGAGAAAAGGGACGTAGACTATACTTCCTACATAGATAGGAGTAGCTTAGAAAGGGCGATGTAAGGACGAAGTTGGTGAAAGGGATACATAATGGGGTGGAGGAATAAGTACGACGAGAGTTGGGTGATAGTCGATAGACTGACTAATTCATCTCATATTTCAAGAGGAATGAGAAGTCACGTAGTTGAGAAGTTGGAAGGATTGCGTACGGATGTGATAGAATAGAGGGTTTTGTGTAAAAGTTAGCCTAATATGTATGGAATGCCTTATGAAGGATTATGGCAAGGGAAGAAACGATGGGAAGCAAGCGTAGTATACCGTTGATAGACTAATGTTTGGTATGAGCATACTATAGGGGTAATTGAGAAAGACGCCTAGAGCATTGGCTTGAGATTTAGAGATAGTTGGAGAACGCATTATATTAGGAAGAATTCTCCTACAAAGAGAGAGTCATCGGTGATAGGGGCATATTCCCCATTGATGAGGATGTGAGGAATAAAGGAGGAAACACCTAAATTATAGGCTGAAGACGGGATATAAAGTAGTATGGAGGAAGAATGATTCGAGGGAGCAAGAGGTTGTGAAGATAGTGGGGTGATATTGAAGAGAAACCGTTAGAGCAAGAGGTTAGTAGTCACGAACAGTGGAACGTCAACCTAGAGAAAAGGTGTAACACATGTTAGTATGAAGGATGGTTAGTTACTTGGTGTCGAGCATGGGAAAGCAAGGATGAGGTGGTGGTAATGATATGTTTCTTGTGAATATTATGGGAAGCTTTTGGTTATGCAATCCTGCATATACCATTGGATGTGTTTAAGGTTGGGAGAACTTCCGAATGATGGAAAATCCGTAGAGGATAGAAGCCGTTAGGTATGGTGATAGGAATTGTAGTAGAAACTGTTGGAGTTAATTCATAGGAGATGAGGTGGATCACCTTTACAGTGGGATGAAGTTAGAAGTGGCCAACGTTATGGACCGGAGATGGTACAGGACACTATGGATGCGATAACTGTGCTTAAGGAAAAATTAAAGACGGCTAGGGATCGACAGAAGAGCTACGCGGACAAGAGGCGTAAGCCGTTGGAATTTGAGGTTGGGGACAAGGTTATGCTAAAGGTTTCACCATGGAAAGGGGTGATGCGGTTTGGGAAGAAAAGGAAGTTAGCGCCTAGATTTGTGGGTCCTTTTGAAATCCTTGAAAGGATTGGGCTAGTGGCGTATAGGTTGAGATTACCGGAAGAGTTGAGTAGTGTACATGATGTGTTTCATGTATCAAACTTGAGGAAATGCTTGACAAGAACTGACTTGCAAGTGTCGGTGGACGATATTAGTATAGATGCGAGTCTTCGTTTTATTGAGGAACCGGTAGAAATTATGGACCGTGAAGTTAAAACATTGAAAAGAAGTAAGATACCGTTAGTTAAGGTTAGATGGAATTCAAAACATGGACCGGAGTTCACGTGGGAATGGGAAGAGTTTATGAGGAATAAGTATCCTCAGCTGTTTAATAATGACGATCCTAAGGAGTAAATCTCGGGATGAGATTTCTATTAGGAGGGAGTGATGTGACAACCGTGGTTTGGAGGTTCGTCACTTGATCCTCTTTTTAGGTTAATTTATGTGTGACTATATGATTTGCGTGTTTACATGTTTATTTTGCGTGAACGAGGTTGGTGTGGATATCGTATATGGGTATATAGTACTCATAAGTAAATCGAGGAACGGTTATTTCATGTTCATGAGCTCACAATTAGTGACTATGAAATGAAATGGAGTTATTTTGGTGTTTACGTATACGTATAAGTATTATAGTAAATTGTATTTTTTTTAGAATTTGGGGTTTAGCATTTAGAGGTCTCGGGTAAGGTGTTTAGCCATGTGAGTATTTTTCGGGATGGTTTTAAGTCATTTAGGACTTAGTTATAAATTTTATTTCAAAATTTAAGATTTTTTTTAAAACTGTATATTTTACGTCTTTTACGGTAAACGCGTAAATTTGACTAGTTTTACGGTTTTGAGGTTTTGGAGGCTTTAGGAGTTGTAATAAATTAAGGAAATTTAAGGTAACACTAGTAGTGTAATAATAAATAATAAAAAGAAAAAAATAATAAAAAAAGGAGGGGAGGGTCGGTTTGGGACGATCAAAAGAAAAGGGAATGAAAAAAAGGAAGTTGGGCTTGGGTTGGACTAGGAGTCACCCACACCCTATATATTATTTTATTCACAACAAAAAATCATATTTTTTTTTCTCCTGGAGTCTTGAAGTCGTGGCAGCAATAAGAAAAACTAGGGTTTCATCAAAATTTTGGGGTTTTCATAAATCAAAGGTAAAATCTATAAACCCTTTTTAATTAAAGTGTTTTAATTCTTTCTCAATCATCCAATTATGGATTTAGGTTAGGGTTTAAATTAAAATCTGTATATTAATGATATTATAATGATTAGGTGAATTAGGGCTTGTAATTAGTGGAGTTATGGGTAAATAATTAGGTTAATTTAATTGAATTCGTTTTTTAAAAACTGGGCAGAATTTTAGGTCAATTGTTTTGATCATATATAGAGTTCTGCAAACTCTTATTTTGCGATCCAAGTATCTCTGGAAAGGTAATTGAGTTGGCTTTCAAATGCAAGAAACGAGAACTAAATTGGAGGTTGGGAAGTGGGTCAAAAACAGGTTACAACAGTTGGAGGTAAAAACAGTTTTGAAATCAGTCGGGTTTAATTTAATGTTTTAAGGTGATTGAGGTACTTAGATGTACATTTGAAGTTTTGAACCCTCTAATGGGCATGGGAGTTAGTTTATATATTAAATAATAGACCAGGGGTGGGGCTAAGAAAATGGGTTAGGGTAAGACCCCCTAATCATAACAAACCTTTTGTATGTTCAAAATCAGTAAAATCCGGATAGACAAAAGTATATATATATATATATATATCCGGGCCTTAACAGTAGCTTTAAGGTTGGAGCAAAGGGGAGGAGTTAGCTAACGTATGTAAGGGAATAGGGTTTCCTTTACAGAGGCCATGGGTATGGTTAGGTGGGCGTTTGGCTTATAGTTTGGAGACCTAAAAACCGGGACTGTTTTGGGTAAAATGTTAACGAGACGGGTTATGAAGTAAACTAAGTTAAGGGATTTATAAAGGGGTGTAATGAGATGCTTAGAGCATATAAATGAGGTATATATATGGGAGAAGTTTAGATGTCCATCATGGGTTGATGAGCCATCTTAGTGTTTGGTTTATGTTTTGATTGTGTGCTTTTGTTTGTTAGCTTTTTGCTAGTGCGATGATTTTTGGAGAAGCTCAATCAGGTGAGTTTCATAGTCCCATATCTTTTAATGATTTTCAATTCCAGATGGGATGGAAGAGACACTGTATGGTTTTGTAACTAATGTTGTGAATGTTTTTATGGTTTGTGATGGACTTGTGTTGTTCCCAATCAATCCATAACACAAGATTCTTAGAGAGAGAAAGAGAAGAAAAGTAGAAAGAGAAAGTAGAGAGAGAAGTGGAAGGTTTACACTAAAACTATGTGTTTAATGAAATGAACCAACACCCTCTTTCACATGTGAAAGAGGGTTATATACCCCACGAACCAATGGGCTTTCCATGGGCCGTGGGTTTGTGACTTGGGCCGGGCTTGGCTTAGTCTTGGGCTTACGCCCCTAACTTATACAATATTAGCTTAAAGTCCAAGCCCGGTTTTCCCGACTAACCTATTACAATACAAGACCATTTAACGACTGAGATGACCTATTACATTCTTGTTCGACTATATAAAATATAGGGCTAACAATCTCCCCCAATGTATTGGTCATCTTAAAATGCTTAAAAAGCATAAGATGGTTGAGTGAATACATTCTTGTAGAGGAGATCTTCCTGCTTTGGTCTTGTATCTTGGTCTTGATCTTTTTTGTAACAGCTTTGTTCCTTCATGCTTTCATGATCTTTATCTTGAGCCTTTGTCATTTGACTTTGAGTGCTTGAGATCTTCATCTGTACTCCTTGTGACTAAGATGACCTATTACATTCTTACATTCTTAGGTATCTTGATTATCGCCATCTTGTGCTCTTGTAACTTCTGAATCGACATCGGTATCACAGCTACGCCACCTTCTTGATATGCAGCAACATATATAGACACGGATAAAATGGCTTTGAACATTTCATCCTAACTCGGTAGCGTTTTACCTCCGGTCGGTGAAGACCATTAAACGGTATTAAAATACCGTACCTGTGATCAGGTAGATTCGATTAAGAACCTCCTTGACAGGGTTTCCCGGCGGTAGTAGCCAGTTCTCTTTACTCGACCGTCTCAAAGCAGACTGCGAACGTAAAGAGTGAATCATAAGGATAAATTATCCGTCTGATTAGAGTCGTCAATTCAGATTTCCTGGAACAAGTTTGATTCTAAAAGAATCGCACCATTGTTGCTTTCCAGTTTGTCACAAGCTTGATTCATAGAGAATCTTGCGAGTTACCTACCGCAGTGCTGTTTGATGTTGACACTGGAAGGATTTCCATTCGTCACTGTGAACACTAATGAGTGTCACTCTGAATGTTCTGGCAAGATCACATGGATTTTGCGAAGAAACCTGGAATCAAGTTTGAATCAATTAAGAATCCAAACTTAGTTGCTTTCCAGTTCTCACAAGTTTGATTCGTGTAGAATCGCACAAGTTACCTACCATGAGCTTGTTTGATGCTGGCTCAAGCAGGATTTCCATCTTCATTGTGAATCGTATCACTCAGATGTTCTGGCAATATCACAAGGATAATGCGTAGGACTCGATTGTGTCCTAATGAGATGATAAATTGATCTCGATTGGCTCTAGACTCAATAAGTGCATTTTGGTAATCGGAGGCTGGAGCAGACTGCCACCTTTTCAATATTAACTGACTCAGAGTGAGAAAGTCAATAGATACGTGTTAATCTCCGTGACAATGAGACAAGTTTCTTTTGAGAGAAACTCGAATGGCTGGGAAGGGTTGTGCATTGCATCACTGGGTCCATGATGACTTGTCTTCAATAGATGTATTGACCCGGTTTCTGCCTAAGTTGCATAGAAAATTCAACTCCTTCAATGCTTACCAATACGTCATCATTAGCACCTTGTTGTGATTGTTCCAATGCTAACTTAAGTACTTGGTCCGCATTCAGCTTCATTCCACTCCATCTTTCCTAAGGACAACTATTTCTAGCTATGGAATGTCCTTGGGTAGATCCCTCCGGTTCTGGTTGGATCATAGGACTTAGTTTCCTATCCTAAACCACCTTTTGACTCCATCGTTCCGTCGTGGATAGTAGGTTGTTTTGGGTAAAGATCGTAACCATAAAACATTGAAAACCATTCAAAGTGTTTGATAAAAATCAAAACTTTTAACACTTGAAAGTTTTACATTTCCGAAAAGCTCCCCCTACACACATGCATCGATATACGAAATAGTTTGGCATGTGAAGGAAAGAGTTGCACTTGAGTCTTTAAGATCACATGTTGCGATATATTACATTTTAATCACATTTTCTCCCCCTATCTCTAATATAAAAATATAATATTAGAGATACCAACTGATTAAAATATGACATTTTCCGAAAAATCGATGGGAGAGAAACATGTGTGCACGCATGAATCATGGAACATTGTCAGTCGGGTCGCTCCCCCTCAACAATATATGTGTGTCTTGAGACAAAATTTGACAAAATTTTAGAAAAACGACACCACAAAATATGTTGAGGTACGGAGTTGAGATGCCTTTTCCGATATAATATATTACATTTGACAATTTTATATCATTTTCGGAATGTGTTGGATACATAAAATATGACAATTTTAGAGATGTACCCAACAACATTAAAAGGCTTGATTTTAAAACGCTCCCCCTCAAAAATTGATCAAAATAACATATGACAATTTTGAGATATAAAAACCACTTATGAGGAAGGGAGTGTTGAACACACAATTTTGAAAGATTTAGAAAAACCTTTTGAGAAATTCTTGAAAAATTGTGTTCAACGGTTTTAAAATAATCAGGATAGAAGACTTCTCTTCTATTGCTTAGGGAAAGCGCACTGAAACGTACACTCCCCTTTCGGGTCCGTTTTTCATGAGCTCAAAACTTTGATTGTTTTGTGACTAGCTCATGACCGAGAAAAATAAATTTCCCGTTGTGAAGGATAAGTTATCATCCGTGATAAACTTTCCTTAAGTTGAAGTTCGAGTTCTAAGCTGATATTTACTTAGAAATCGTTTTCATGAACTTAAAAAATTTGAATATTTTTATGAGAAGCTCATGACCGAGAAATATGAATTTCTCGTTGAGAAGGATAAGTTATCGTCTGAGATAAACTTTCCTTATTTGAGGTCCGAGTTCTAAGCTGTGATGCGCCTAGAAGTCATATACACGAGCTTAAAACTTTCGAATAGTTTGAATGTAAGCTCGTGTCCGAGAAAAATCGAATTTCTCGTTTTGAGGATAAGTCATACTCGGGATGAACTTTCCTGTCTTGTGAGTTCGGGTTACAGTCTGTAATTTGACTATAAGCCTTGTACACGAGCATAAAACTTTTGAATAGTTTTAATAGAAGCTCGTGACCGAGAAATATGAATTTCTCGTTTTGAGGGTAACTTATCGTTGAAGAGATAAAGTTCCCTTTCTTTGACGTTCGAGTTACAGCCTGATATGTGACTGTAAGTCATTGTTGAAGATTAATTGTGAAACCCCCGAGATGCTTGTTTCTCTGATATTTGCTTCTTCAGCAACCAAACTCTGAGAGTGTCCTTTGTTGACCGGTATGTATAAGGAAAACCTTTGTGTTCTTGTTGAACCTTTACTTTATTACCTGCACTTACATCAGTAGTTTGTATGCTTGCATGTGGTTTAGCGATATCTTGATGAGAACCATGTGGGGGTTCACTATGAACCTTTGTCGAGCTAGAGGGAAATATCTTTCCAGTAGGAACCCACCTAAGACCAATTGTTTTGAAGGTTCTACCCGTTGGTATCCACCTAAGACAAGGTCTACGAGACATAGGTTTCTTACGCACAACGGGAGACTTTGTTGTAGAAAACCTATTTCCTTTAGGGTTCCATCTTTGAGGTGCTCTAGCTTTTTGGTTCACCTTGTTCAGGACTTTAGTGATACAATCATCATGAATGGCATTAAACACGCATTTGTTACATTTCGTGCAAACAAAGTGCTTAGCATCTGAGAAGGCTCTAGAGTTCCTAGGGTTGGCAGAATTGTGCACATCATAGAAGGGTCTAGAATTCCTAGATGTGTGATTATCGCTCCTAGGTTGTGGTTTTGTCCTATCTCTTGCTTGTGTCTTGTTTTTAGCATCCTCTAGATAGCTTTTATGACCCGTGTCATTTGAACTACGCCTATGCATGTTCTTGGAGCTATTTCTAGAGTTGGTTGAAGCATTCATGTGATCGGGCTTTGCAGAAGCGGATTTTCTTAATGGGGGTCTAGATTGTGGAGTGACTGGTTTAGGTAAATTTCTACGCACGTCAACTTGGGATGCAAATCTTAGATTCGATGTTTTGAGTCGTTCAGATTTAAACGCATTCGGTTGTCTAGCAACTGAGCGGTTTCTGACTGGTTGAGAAGGAGGTTTCCCCAAGACTGACTGTTTTGCTAACTTAGTATCCACACTATTTCCTTTTAGTTTCCTTAACTCATTTTTCACCGCTGTCAGTGCAAAAACCTTTTCCTGAATCTGAGCCTTTAATTGCTCATTTTGTAGAATTAATTGAGCGACACGTTGTTCTAACTTAATATTCATATTGTCAAATATGTCATTTTCTGCATTCGCGTCATTACTATCTACAATGTCGATAGGTTGCACAGATAATTCAGTTAATGAAGCAGGCGGAGGACTTGGATTTTGAGAAGCCAACTTTGATTCTAACAAATTTATTTGTTTCACAAAATGTTCTTATTCCACATTAAAATCTTGAATCTTACGATCCAATTTTTGTTCAAGAACAACATTTGCTTTTTCAAGTTTTTCAAAGTAAGCCTCAAATTTGTTATTTTTCTTTGAAAAATCGAGTTTGGCATCCTCAAAATCTTTAGTCTTCTGAGCTAACAGACTTTCAAGCTCGTGAATCTTAGAATCAACATCCTGAGAAGTCTTTCCTCCATTAGTACTCGTATCTGATGAATCAGGTGTGGTATTGCTATCAACCTTTTCCACTAGATACGTGTCAAGAACGGGTTCAGATTGTTCAGTATGTTGAGAAACATCGTATTCAGCATTTATATGTACCATAGCCATTGGCTCATCATCAAAAATGGGTCTGATATCCGCATCATTGACTGTCCCTGAGCTGTTGCTAGTATGCTGCTTTTCGGATTCTGTTCCGCTGCTTTCTGTATCAATCGAAGAAGCATCCAATGCTTGATCTATATCGACAGTGCTCTCTTTCGTCTGCATCAGTCTTTGATTCACCCTTCTTTGAAAGTGCCTTTGATGGCGTGTTCTTTCAGCAATTGACTTCTTTATATTGCTCATATGTTGAAGAAGTGTCTCTTTGAATGCTTGAAGATCTACGAGAGTATATTTGGTAAAGTATGTGCTTGTGAACTCTCGATCGTTTTTGGATAAGCCACTTGAGTCAATGAATTGCTGGAACTGATTGTTGAGAAGTAAAAGGACCTCCATGGATATATTCTCGTGAAAATCGTCTCTGTCAAGTTCTTGTTGAAGATGGTCCACATTAAGTAGCATCGTTCTGATGAATGTCTCAACATCTTGACCAAATAGTAGAAAGAATACTCGTTTGAATCCAATTTCAAGACGAGTGCCTTTTAGGTCTTCTCTTGAAAGAACCTGAAGGTGTGACTGAAGCAACTTTATGTGTTCCATGCATCTTTCTTTTGCTTTCGACATCTTGTATTTGATTGCATGAAAGGTTTTGGTGGTAGAATCCTTGTTAGAAGGTTTAGTGATATGAGTCTCAGTATTTGTCTTAACCTCTGGATTCTGCATCTTCTCGTTATTCATCTCAGTCATGGACGTTGTTGGTGTTGAATCCACGAAGATGTCCATTGAACGGATGTCTCGAAGAGGATATGATGTGTATGGATTACGGATCTTAGTGGATTTGTTGTGATTTGATGGTGGTTGAAATTCCGAAAAATCCGATTTTTTTTTTCTCAGTCCGACAATAAAATCCTCAGTCCGATAAAACGGTAAACCGAAAAATTATGAATCACCAAAATTTGAAAATGAGATTGAAATAGGCAAAAACTAATAGGGAAAAATTTTGAAAATTGAAAATTTCAACGAAAAATAAAACCTAAAATTGGCCTAAAAATTTGAATTTTGGTCCGAAAATTTGAATTTTGGGTCGAAAAATTTTTCGCATCGCCAAAATTTGAAATTGAAGTTTAAATGGCCTAAAAATGGTCTAGGAAAAAATAAATTTTTCTATGGTTTTCCCGCCAAAAAACTCTTTTTTTTTTTTTTTTTTTTTTTTTTTTTTTAATCTTCGTGTAAACTACGTTCCGAAACTAGTCTAGATAGTGGCTAAGTCTAAAAATTACTCAAACAAAATATCCATCGAAATGTCCATCGGAATACTTATCGGAATGTCCAGATCGGAATGCTCAATCGGAATGCTCAATCGCAATGCTCAGATCGCAATGTCCAGATCGTAATGTCCAGATCGGAAAGACTGTCGGAATAATCAGATCGCAAAGCCTATCGGAATACTCAGATCGCAAAGCCTATCGGAATGTCCAGATCGCAATGTGGCTGTCAAAATTCAAGCAGAGTAACGACTTAAAATACTTCCTTATACCCGTCGGAATCCAGATCGCAAAGTACGATCGGAATGTCCAGATCGGAATAAGTAATAAAAACCCACGATCGCAATGTAGAACCAAACCCTTTCTGATGGTAAGGTTATTGCGATGGAAGCCCAAGTACAATTTGTACTTTCCGATGGAAGTTTCTGCTAGAATTTCGGAATGAAGAACAAGAAGAAATTTCGCAACTTTTGATCCAAAAGATTTGTGTTTTAGCCAAAACCAAGATACCCAAATCACTAATACTAGTATGTAGATGATTTGTATCAAGAAAAGACTATAAAAAAACACAAAAAAGAAGTTTTGGACGTGAGATGAAGATCAAAAAGGCCACGAAAATTCAAGAACACCACACACGAATCTTCAATCACCTATCCACTATAGGCTCTTGATACCAAATGTTGTTCCCAATCAATCCATAACACAAGATTCTTAGAGAGAGAAAGAGAAGAAAAGTAGAAAGAGAAAGTAGAGAGAGAAGTGGAAGGTTTACACTAAAACTATGTGTTTAATGAAATGAACCAACACCCTCTTTCACATGTGAAAGAGGGTTATATACCCCACGAACCAGTGGGCTTTCCATGGGCCGTGGGTTTGTGACTTGGGCCGGGCTTGGCTTAGTCTTGGGCTTACGCCCCTAACTTATACAATATTAGCTTAAAGTCCAAGCCCGGTTTTCCCGACTAACCTATTACAATACAAGACCATTTAACGACTGAGATGACCTATTACATTCTTGTTCGACTATATAAAATATAGGGCTAACAACTTGTGTGTGCACTTATTTGATTAACTGCTATGTGATTCTTGATTGTGTTTATGATTTGGATCGGGGGACACGTACCGTCTCAGTTATTGTGGTTTGAGTTGGTACCAAGGGGATGTTGACAAGGCGGGGCTTTGGGGAGGTACATAGATGTGTGAGCATCTATGGGACCAATGGATAATGACAAGGCGGGGCCTTGGGATTGGTACATAGGTGTATGGGCGCCTATGGTACCATGGTGTTTGGTAAGGCTGGGAGCCTTGGATTTGGTTTGGAATGATTGATCTTGAATGTTAGTTGTTAATGCATACTTGTAGCACATTTTCCATATGTTTAGTGGTTTATGGTTGTTCACGGCTTATTATAATCTATTTTCGGTTGGAGTCTAAACCTATGACTCTCACCAACATTATGTTGACGTGTTTTAGTGTCTCTTTCAGGTGATAAAGCGGTTAAGCGTGAGAACATATGTGGCTAGGATTGGAGTCGCGTAGGAATGCATTTAGAAGGAGATCCCCGTTCCTTCTTAGTTTATTTTTCTGTTTGTTTCAATAAGTGATACTATGAACCTATATGTTGATTTGTTTGTGTTATTTGTTTGTCTTGGGTAAGAGGTAGGACTGTTACCTACTTACCTAGACTCCTGCTGATGAGACTGCTTTTATACATGGTCTCATCGTCCAAAACGGCCTTAAAATGCATAAAATATCATAAAATAGACCAAATATATGCTCGTGTTTGTTACTTGTGTATTTTTAGGTACGGATATTGAGGAATTGGCAAAAGGACACAAGAATCAATCAAAAACGAACACGGGAAATGAAGTCGCACAATGAACCGGGCCCAAGTTTGGATTTTGCAAAAAGACCCCTCAAGTTTGAAGAATTGGCAAAAATGGCCCCTCATCTTTGAAGAACTTGTCACTTTTAACCCTTCAAAATGTTAATTGTACAAGTATTCCCCTTGAAGATTGAAGATATGACCAAATCAGCCCTTGGAAAATGATCAAAAGTTCAAAAGTTAACCATTTGGATCAAAAGGACTAAAAGTGAAATACATTTTGGACTGTTGGTACAAGAAGATAACGGGAAAGGACTAAACTTGCAACCACATAACTGTGAACTACATTTGGTTAAGGACTGGAAATGAAAACCCACACCCTTAGCCCAATTACCCCCCAAGCCCAAATCCCTTAAAACCGGTTTTTAAATAAAACCTGGTCAAATGGTGGTCAAACCCCCACTTAAACTTATTTCCCTCCCATAACACTTATTTAAAAGTGTTAATCCCCAAATCAGAATCAAAACTACCCCTAATTAACATAAACCCTAGCCCCACCCAGTTTCAATTAGGCTTAATTCAAAGGGTTTTTACCCTAACTTGTGCAGATTACTAATTGAGCATCTTCTCACCAAAACCCCACCCCTAATTTGGTCCCCCCCATCACTCCAAAGCTGCCACGTGTCCTCCCCTGTCCATCCTTTTCACCCCAAACCCAATGTCCGACAAAATCAACGAATTGGATGATACTCCTTGTCCTCCAAGTTCAAATTAACGTCCAAGATGAAGAAATGCAGCTGTCAAGTCACATGGGTGTCTTTTGACCCAAATCAGTCAACAAAGAAGAGGGCAAAATTGGGAATTTCGAATTTAGGGTTTACATCTTTGTATTATTTTATTATTAGCCTAGAATGTTCTCTTAGTTCTATAAAAAGGGTGTGAGCATGTTCACAATCCCTTGTTCCAGTTTTTGCACAACTTGTAATCCCTTTTTTATAAAATTGAAGTTTGGTATTTGTTAAAGTTCATTGTAATTCCTTTTAATATTTATAAAAAGTTTGTGTATTGTTGTTTGCAAAAGGCTGAGTTCCATAATTTGTTAAGATTGGTTGAGTTTTGAAAAAATTCAAAAAGTATTTAAAAGGTTTTTAAGGTTTTGAAATCAAGCTCTTGAAGTGAAAGTGGAAAGAGTTTAGATTTTTGGACTTAAGAAAGGTTTTAAAAACGTATAAGAAAGTTTGGAAAGATTGGTGAAAGATTTTTTCAAGAAGGCAAGAAAAAGAAAAAAACAGATTATATATTTGTGTATGTATAGATTTTGTTTTTGATTTTTCTTTCAGGTTTGGAGATTGTTGATTTGTGTTCCAGCTCCAACCCGAGTTGGAAGGAGGAGGGTTATACACCCTCTAGGTTCTTGGATGTAAGAACCTAAGGTAAAAACCTTTTACCTTGAAAAAATTTCAGAAAAATGGTAGTTATATGATCTTATGAGATTTATGCTTTAAGTGTGTTTGAGCTACTTGGATTGTGTTTTTTCTGTGATGTTATGCATATTTAAGAGTATTAGAATCAGTTTTGCTAAGTGTTTCAAGGTTTTGAGTAGTTAAAAATTTGATTTAGATTTTTTTTAAGGGGTGTTTGGCAACATAGATTAGCAGGGTATTGATTTTGATTAGTAATGATTAAGAGTGTTAGGAGGTTAGATTAGGGTTAAGTTTAGTTGCAAGATAGTATTAGATTACTTTGGAACAAGTTTGGAGTGACTTTGGTTTGTTTGAAAAGAATTAGAAAGTTAAAAAATCTGCATAGTTGAAATTTGCTTGTTTTTCATTCATTTTTGAGCTTTGATTTTGAAAATTGGTGAAGTAACAGGTTGATTTTAAGCTTGTTATTGATTGAATGCCATTAGTTGAGTGTGTATGCTGAATTTTAGCCATTGAAGTTGACTAGAGTGCAAGTAGCAAGCTAAAAATAGCCCACTGTCCTAGCTAAGACCTCAGAGAATTGCATTTGTTTTGTGTGCACTTGGTTTTGATTTACTTGCTTGCTAGGTGCTTACTTGTTGTTGCTTTTGACTTCTTGAGCTCCAAAGAGCTCAAGAGTGCCCCCCACTGTCCATAATAATCATCAAATCAGCATAGGACCAAGTCCTCTTGGCAGAAATTTAAAGCAAACACAAAGTCCATACCTGCATTTGTTCAAGTGTTCTGTTCACGTTTTGGTTATTAATTTGGGTTAATTCATGTTAAAAAGTGTAATTGGTTGAAGTGTAACAAAGTACAAGTGCCAGTGTTGGGTTGTAAAGAGTTAAAAAGCAAAAAAATACAAACTGCGCCGCAAGCCACAAGCGTTGCGGCGCAACTGAAGGAGCCACAGTTCTAGGTGCTCTCGCAACACTAGTTGCGGCGCAAGATACCAGCGTTGCGGCGCAAAAACAAAGTGAAAAAAAGGGGTGCCAGGACTCGAACCCGTGACCACCCGTTCACAACACCAACACCTCAACCAACTGCGCCCTGGGGACTTTGACTGAGAGTTTTAGTTTCCAACTTTACTTAACACGTTTTCTTTTTGTCTCATTTAATAAAAGCCGTAGCTTATAAGCTATTTTCCAGCTTATTTTTAAGCTGACTTTCTTTCTTTTTATTTTTCTTAGAATAATATTAGGATTGTGGATTTTTCTAGACTAGTTTTGTAATTTTCCATTTAGTAAATTAATTTTTAGAATATTTTTAATAGACGTTTTTTATAAAAGCCATAAAAAATACCAAAAAGATTTTTAATTTTTAGAAAAAATAGTTTTTAGGTTTTTATATATATTTTTGAGGTTTACATGTGAAAAAGTTTTCAAAAACTTTAATTTTTGATTTTATTTGATTTTAGGTTTTTTTATTAAACTTTGAAAATTAATATAAAATTCATCAAGAGGTTTTAGAAACTTTAATTTACATTTTCTTTCTAGTTAGAATATTTAGGATTTTTGAGAATTTTTTAGAATTTATTTAGGAACTTTTAATTTTTTGGATTATTTTATTATTATTTTATTCAATAAAATAAAAAGTTTTATTTTAATTTCTTTTTCATTTTTCCTAGATTCTATAGGATTAATTAGGACTTTTCCCATTTGTAGAATAATTTTTAGGCTTTTCAATTAATTTTTAGATTTAATTTAAGATTTAATAGATTTTAATAGTTTTTAGGAGTTTAAAAATAGTTTAAATTGGTTTTAAAATTTTTAAAAATAGTTTTTAGTTTAATTAAGTCATTTTTGAGGTTTACAAACTATAAAATCTTGTTTAGGGCTTTTTAATATTTAAAAGTGATTTTTAGGGCTTTAATTAGCATTAAAAAGTCATTATTAAATTAATTAAAAGGTTTTGGCAAGTTTAAATTTTTTGTAAACCCTTAGAATATTATTTGGGAGTTTTTAGTGTTTTTTAGGAATTTTTAGGTTTAAATTTTAAATTTTGTGTTTTTCTCGTTCTTCGTCGTAACTTTCTAATAGTGTTTTGCCTTATTTTTCTAATTTTTTTCGTCTTCGTCATTTTCTCTTCTTTTCTTCTCATTAATAATCAAAAACAAAATCAATCAATTCATTACACAACACACGTGCCTCCTCGAGAGAACGATTCCCATCAAGGGTCATAAGTGCTCGGTTTTCCTAAACCGACGCTTAACGCTTACCACTAATTTGTTGCCTCTTTTTCCTAAAAGGGTATACAAAACCTCTACATCACCTGCATTGATGAGATATTGTCATGACATTTGTGTCACCTTTTATGACATTTCTAATTCATATAGTTCTCTCTATGGACACGCTATTGTTGTGATGATATACATACGTCGCGCCCCATATTCCGCCATGTTGGGGTGTGACATCATGCGACGTGTGTCCAAGGGATTAGTTCATCCTACGGTGTTAATTAGTTGGATCCTCTGACGTGGTTGATGCCTTTCCCAGTTCCCAAAGTGGGTTGGTACTAGTGGTGTATGACGTGGATGCATGTTAGCGGGCACATTGAAAATCATTTCGTTGGTATTAACGTTGCGCACAAACTTCCTTTTTGCATGCGGTGTTTCTTTGAAGGGGCATTCGAGATTAGTAGTCTAGTAGCCGCGGTTAGACCTGCGACCACTAGACTAGGGGGACATGATGACGTATAGTCCCTAGTCGGGCTGGATAGCCCGACTCGCGGGAACTACCCGTGTCCATTAGGAATGGACTAATACTTATGCGATGCGCGCACAACCCAGGAGGCCCAGTAAGTCGTTGTCGGGCACATGGTTTATTACTTAACCGTGTCCTCGTCGCACTGCGACAGGATTAGACAAGAATATAATCTATCATATGGATATATTCGCCTAAAGGGAAGAGGTATACACTTACCTTGGTTATGCGATAAGGATCAAACTATTCTAGGTCATTATCTCTTCCTTTGGCCGCAAGAGTAGGAGAGCCCAGCCAGGACTCTCTCGGGTATAAAAGGATCCCCATAGGTTCCACAAAGGTACGATACACACAATACTATAAACCCTCACATAACACTCAAAGCGATTACTTATTCTCACGCTAGAGTCTAATCGTGGGACAAGCGCCCACGGTAAGCCAAACGGTGTCTCTTTAGTGTGCATGGTCTTCAAACAAGTTTCACTTGGTGCAAGAGCCGAAATCCACAAGACCCCGAATTAAGCCTAATTCGGGTCTAGCTTGGTCTATCCAACTTTTATATCAACCATAGGGACTTTTAGCAACTAGATGACTTAATACAATCAAGGAAACATTCGGGTCCAAACAACCATTCATGACTTGTGTTCCATTTTATTTCAAATAGCATGTATCCCCCTTGTGGGTTAAAATCATTTAAAAGATAGTATAAAGCGAGGCTATAGACTCACCTTAGATGATATGAGAAGTAGTGATGATCGTCGATGTCATGATGCCATAGAAAACGAATCAAAAGCCGCAACCTATCAAGTAAGGTGCGCACTTAATAACATACTCAAGTATTTGAAATATACTTATTATAACAAATTTAACATCTCAAACTAATAGTACATAGATAAAATCAAACAAAGCAAGTGAATCCACTCTACACTCTACTACATGTACTAGCTCTCCAAAACTAGCCCCTTCGATGTTGATACATCATGAGATGCCAAATCAACACGGGTCAAGTAACCGCCATAAATCCTCAATCTCAGAATATAAACACTCAAACTTAAGACTTATAACTCGTAGAAATTTCATAGGCTAATAGATAAGCCTCTTACTACAAACTATTACGCAAAGTCAAGTACCTCCGAAAAGCGCTCAACAAGTACATACCAAATGTACCCACTGTTTTCCCATACTTAGGCAACTCCGATTTTTGTGAAACTTGGTGAAAAACTCATTTATAATCTGAATAAAAACCCTCTAAAATTTTATCCAAAAATAGTACTCTTAGAGCCGTCTGCTCAACATATCTCTAGACTCAAAAAACCGGATAGTTTGTACACTTGACTTATAAAAAATTTAGACCTTTCAAAACAATACCTTTTATAAATTCGACTCTTGATTTTAAAAATAGACTCGAAATGTTAAGTCTATAACTTTAGAACATCCTCCAACCATTTGTAAAACTCTACTTATAGTCCCCGAGATTTGACCCAATATCGACAATAATTTCATATTGTGTCGATACGCATCTCTTGGTACCCGAAAATTTAAACTATCGTATCTTCCTCATCGTTTTGAATCGGAAGTCCCATTTTATATCAAATCAAAGCTCTCGACACCCACTACAACTATATCCAATCATATCAACCTTTACCCAAACCTAATCCCACGAAAATTAGCCTTAAACCTACTGGTAAAAAATGACTCTTTCAAAACCATACTAAATCCTACTTTTACCCATTTCTCAACTCAACATTACCTCAAACAACCTATATTGGTCAATCCTAACATCTCCTAACCCTTAAATGTTCAATGTGGATTCACCAAAATCTATAAACAATTGCATGCATTCAAATAAAAATAAATATAATAGTAATAACATCATAATGGAACCTCACAATGGTAGACAAGATCAATCAACAACCAAAAATTAAACCCCTTTATGGGCCGTGGGTTTTGAGGACCAAGAACACCAAGCCAAAAACTTTTTCAAAGCTTAATTTCTCCAATTTGTTGCTCTTAAACACAAATAAATACACATGCATTGGTTATTCTGGATCAAATCAACACTTTATAAAAATATTACAAAAAATAAATCCTAAAAATAAAGTGTCCCGCATGTTGTAAATTCTTGTTGATAAACACTCACAATGTAATTACAAAGATGGGACTTTGTTTAGTTTTTCCAAAATCAAGATTTTTATGGTGACTTGGTGGTGGTGGTGTGTTTGCCGTCGGCTTATATAGAGAGAGGGAGAGAGTGTGAAAATTTTTAAGTGTAAAATGGAGTGTGTGTGTGTTAGTTTTGGTTTATATATAGTGGGGTGGGGTAAAAGTTGTATATTTAGCTATCTTTTGGTCATTTTTGCAAAAGTTATAATTAAAAGTGTGGGAAAATTACCTAGTTGATTTCTAGCAATGAAAGAGTCGGGTTTGGCCCGGTCTCCTAAAAATTAAAATCTGGTTTATTAAATCGATTGTTTTAATAATTAAACGCACACAAAACGAATAAGTAAGGTTCCGAATCGATTAAATTCGAAATAAAACGAAAACTTTAAAAATCTCAAATATCGAAATAATCGATACTAAAATATAACATTTGGGCATCCATTGGCATCACGATCACTATCAGTTCTTTTCAAAGTCTCAACATTAAATAAAGCCACAACTTGTCGGTTTCAACTTAAACCTTCAAACATATAAATATTTAAATTTTTCAAAAACTTAAAATCAGTCACATAATTAGAGTAAAATAATGGCGTTAAGTTCGGGGTATTACAAGTTGGTTACCCGATGAAGGTGCAATGGGTATACCATTAACATTAAAACTCATAAGTTGTTGCCTATGCACATCAGTATTTCTTTTAACAGAATATTGCACAATGGATTAAAACGAAAAATGACTTAGGTCTAATGGAATATGTGGTAGCTTAGGTGGTGGAGGTTTTGGAAGCTCAAGTAGGATTTGTAGTGTTGGTGGGGGATCTGATGTTCGATTGCCTCAACTAGGAGGACGACCATTTTAGATTTTGGTAACTCAGTCGTTCATCCTGTAGGCGGCTCAAACAGTAATGAAATGTTCCCTTTCGATTCTAATAGTAGTAAAGGTCAAGTTATGTCGGACTTTGAAAATGGTACAATGTGTTTGCCGCATACCGGAACTTCCCCAAATATTGACTCCACTGTAGCTGATGACCATTCTTTTGTTCTGATGTAGGTCCCGAGCCCTTTTCGAAAGACTCATTTGACCACTTCTTTCGGCAACTTGGAAGTGTTTGGTCTCAAGGTACTTGAAAGATATTCTATTTTTCCTTTTTCACTGTCTAATATAGTACTTTTTTTTCCTAAAATATTTGAACTTTTCTTATTCACAGGGTGTTTATTATTGTGTAGTTTGGGTCGTAAAGGTGATCATGCAGATGTGGGTTCTTTTTCGAAGAATCAACCAAGACTACATTGAAAAGATCACTGTTCTCAAAAGACGAAACAAAGCAAATAATAAAGAAGAAAGACTGATCCCAAAACTCGGTAACAATTGTCGTCCATGTAATTAGGTAACCGCAAAACTTAGATCACCTAGAAAATCATTTGTAACATGCTAAGACACTATGTACTAGTATGTAGCAAGCATGTATGGTCCATACACTTATAGACTAGCAACATCTTAAACAAGACTCGACATGTAACAGTGATGTTTGCAACAACCACAACATCATTGCTTTTGTATATCACTAATGTCTTAAAATGGCTTATAATAACTACTTGCTAATGCTATCTAGAATCTTAGACATTCTACTCGCAAAATGCTTAAGTCAAACTGTGTTGGTACAACATCATTGAGATGCAATTTGTTGTTGATGCAACAACGCATTAAAATGGAATCCACAACCAAACAATATATGGCCGAAAATGGCGACACTTATTTGTATCTTCCGCCCTCAGAAACAACACCCGCAACAAAGACCCGCCGCAGCGAAGTGCGGGTCTTCCATCCTTGTGAAAATACATATATGCAAACAAAGAATAAAACTCGATTCTGCATGCTTAATACTTTTAGACTATGGAAGCACTAAAGTTCAAATGATACAGAGTTAGATGTGGTAAATCGAGTAGGAGACTAGACATGTAATTCGAGTATTGTCATATGGAGACTTCTTTTAGTGTTAATCTTTGATTCACTATTAACACGGGTTTGATCCAGAGGTCGGGGAGGATGATAGAGATATTTAGCCATGGTTAGTGAGAGAAAGAGAGAGAAAGTTGCTATAATAAAGTGTTTTATTAGAGAGAGAAAGTAAAGAAAGAAATGAACAACCTCACCCCTCCATGGAAGTATGAAGGGGTATATATAGCACGAGACTTGGACTATTACATATTACAATATTAGTCCCTATAAGTCCCGGCTATGAAACTAATGTAATTCCGTTAGTCGCACACATTTTAAGGCTAACAATCTTCCCCCAATGTGGAGACATAATGTTCCTAACAAATGCAAATACAACAAAAATATGACAGTATTAAGTTTGCTTCCAATGCTGAGGATGACGTCGTTGTCTTCAAGTCTTCTAGAAAAACTTATACCCCAGTTTGAATCCTCTTTGTCTTTGCTTGTTGAGGAACCATTGTATCATGTATGAACTGGATTAACTTCCCCTAATTCATACCACATGTCTTAGAAAAAGTCGATATGTGTATGTTTAGATGGGTAAAAGGTGTTAGGTGGGTGAAGTGTGAAAGCTAAAATGTTTTTTCGTTTATTTAATTAATAAAAGTAAGGTTAATCTATGAAAAGTGATAACTAATTCTCTTTTATCAAAAAATAAAATAAAAATACAAAGTATCCAAAAATACTCCACTCTAATATGTAATATAAAATGCAAAGTAACTTTTGTCAATTATAAATATCTTTTTGTATTTCTAATTTTTTTTTTTAATTGAAGATAATTTTTCATTAGTTCAAAAAAAAATAACAATAAAATAATACAGTAATAATTTTCCAGATGGAACTTTTTGAAATAAAACGTTATCTTTTCCTAACATTTCTTGATGCCTTTTTTATCCTAAAAAAGAAGAAAAAGAAAACGTGGGAACATCTTTATTTTACAGGCGCCGCTCCACTGCTACCTGCACCCAATTGCCAATCTCGTCCTCTGTTGCCGCCGGTCGATAGCCTAATCAAAAGGTTCTTTTTTTATTCTTCATTATTTATGTTATAACACATGTTGTCATTGTTTGGTATAATCATTTTGTATTTTACATGTTTTTAAGATGTGTGCTTACATATATGTTTTTCTGATTTTGTTAACCAGGTTCTTTGTTTCCTTTAATTATTATTATGGCATTGTTTACGAAACCTTATATTTAGCGATAATCTTAAGATATGCTCATACCCTGGTAATACGTGAACTAGTAATTCTCATTCCTTGCTAAAAAAAGTTACAAGTTCTGTTTTCATGTGCACATATACTTTTTTTTCACCAGGAATAAAATTTATAATGTACCGTTTTACTATCCATCATTTGTTTACAAGACATTGTTTAGAAAGTAGTGGGCACGTTGAAAGTTTGTAACGAAAAAAATGAACACATAACTTCAGCTACTTGTACTCGGGTGTAACATTAACTTAAGTACATAGCTATTTTATGGCTTAAATATGATATTTATTGGGTATTTTTGGAGGCATACATGTGTTTGTCGTAAGCTACTCCATGACTTTTTCCGTCTTTCGCTGTGTTGTCAAAACTAGTGGTAGCTCTAAGAGTAACATTTAGCAGCTGTTGTTTGTTTTATAATTTTTTTTTTGTCAAAGTAAAAAGCATTTGGTAACAGAGTTTTAGCTCTAATTATGAAGTCTAAAATAACTTAATGCTCATTGCCAAGCGTTATATTCTAAACGCTAAGCTCGTTACTAAAAACACCCTTTATCTTATAATCTTCTTAATTTTTCGTTTCATGATTATGTCTAGTAGTAGGAATATGTGATCCTAATAGAAATCAGCACCCCTTTGTGTTTTAAAATAAAATTAACTTCGATTTCCACTCTTAAGATGTATTCTAAGTAGATCACGTCATTAGTTTTTATTACCATTACCAATATGCTAAATGGCAGTTAAACATGCAGTAAGTTGCTTCCTTATCTGCGACGAAGTATTTGATCTCTTAGCGAATTCATTTTACTACCAGCGATAAAATCTTGAACTTCTTAACTTTGTTTTACAGGTGCTTGCTGGTTGTGTTAGCGCTTATCGTGAATCAACTTATTAATTCATAGCGTGTGTCAAGTTTTAGGTGTTGCTCATAATATCGCAAGTATCCTGTATATCACCAAATGGCTCTAGCCTACCTAGGATCGAAAAAACCAAACACTACAGCTGCAATGTCATCACCACCACAACTCATCTTAACCCAAGATGAACTAAAAAAAATCGCCGCTTACAAAGCTGTTGAATATGTCGAATCAAATATGATCCTCGGACTAGGAACCGGGTCAACCGCAAAACACGCAATTGACCGCATCGGTGAACTTCTTCGACAAGGACATTTATCAAACATCATAGGAATACCAACGTCAACGATAACCCATGAACAAGCATTGTCTCTAAACATACCTTTGTCGGATATTGACACACACCCAGTTCTTGATTTAGCTATTGATGGTGCAGATGAAGTTGATCCAAATATGAATTTGGTTAAGGGTCGTGGAGGGTCATTGCTCCGTGAGAAAATGATTGAAGGATGTTGTAAAAAGTTTGTTGTTATTGTTGATGAGTCAAAACTGGTGGATTATGTTGGAGGTAGTGGCTTGGCTTTGCCAGTTGAGGTTGTACCGTTTTGTTGGAAATTTACTGCAAGTAAGCTGCAAACATTGTTTAAGGATGCTGGTTGTGTTGCTAAGCTTAGGGTCAAATCGGGAAGTGTGGACCATCCTTATGTGACGGATAATGGTAATTATATAATTGATTTGTATTTTAAGAAAGATATTGGTGATCTGAAAGCGGCTGGTGATGCTATGTTGAGGTTTGCTGGTGTTGTGGAACATGGGATGTTTATTGATATGGCGACTACTTTGATTGTTGCTGGTGAGTTGGGTGTTACGGTTAGGCATAAGTGATATTTTGTAAGGTTTTTTGTAGCCAACTACATTAGGGATATGAAACTATGTTTTATGTAATCGCAGTAATGTTTTTAAAATCTTTATGCATTTTGTTGTGATGGGAGATGATTTGCATCAAAATTTTCCTTGTCTAACTACAAGTCTACAATATTGGTCATTATTGAAGGTGAAAAGTATATTGTAATATACTTTATTCCATATTTTTCTTTACTTTTTATATGAACAATCACGAATTTAACTTGCTTGAGTGCTTATTTATATCTGAATATCTGCCTATTATGGCTTATTGCTCATATAAGCATGCTATTGATTCCTTTTACCAGCAAAGTAGAGTTTGAAAATTTGAGTTTTATTGGTGAGATTGATGTGAGTTATGCGAGTTATGCTTCTTTTATTGGTGATAAGTACGATTGAACTTGAGCCTCGCAATGAACACTGCGATTCAATACTTGGGAAAGAAAATATATTTTCGTATTAAATATTAGAATAGAGTAAACTCCAAAACATATCTTTTTTTTGAACGACAAACTTTTTATTAAAAAACTAGCAAGGCATTAGACAAAAGAACATTACAAGGAAATCAAATTCGGGTTTTTTAACCAAGCATCCAAAAAAAAACTTTGGAGCATCTACTATTACACCACAATTGACACAATGAAACTCCAAAACATATCTATTTGGTTTTGCTCATTTTCACACCATACATCCCAAATGTTAGGACTTAGGACAGCTACAAAATCACAACTATGTAACACATCAACAAAGTAGTACTAATGTAGTAGCTCGTGTATGAACTACAAACACAAAATATTCAGTATTTCCACATATAATCGATGGAAGTTGATATCTCGTAATAGTGCCAGATATACAAATGCTTTCGCCGTAACTTTATCCTCCAAACTGTGTAAACCAAGTGGTTGCAAGTTAATTCTTGACAAAAATATCATGTAATGAGTGAGCCTGGTTGTGGATCAAAAATTCAAAAGGGCACTTCAAAGTCTTTGAAAGGGTAATTCTCCTCTTGTTTTTCGGTTGCGCTTAAACATGAAAATGGACCAACTTGACCCTTAAACTGGAAAACCAGATACAAGATTGTTTAATTGTCCCTGACATTTAATGGTCATGCTTAGAACTCGTGTCAGTGTTTTGCAAACACCCGACTCATCTGTCGAATCCTGGGTCTTGTTTGATAGAAAGTGAACTGAAATTGAGGGACGTGTACCCGTTTTGTGACACATTACCTACCTCTCACCACATGATTTTCTCATGTGTATCAATTAAGAGTGATTTCATAACATGCAAATACAATGATAGCCACAAACTACAGACCAAAATGGAGTAATAAACCCATTTAATATACTTTTTGAACGTACTTGTTCTCATATTAATGATATTACTATTACTATCTTAAACAAGGATTAAGCATATGAATCCATGTTCATTGGCATGTGAATAGACCCTGACTGATGACTTGTGGCCACCTTTGGTGAGTTCCAAGTGGCACTTATTGGTTCACCAGCATACTATTGACCATCAAGAGCTGTACATCAAGACAAAACTAGTCTAGGATTTGGCTCATACATATGTTCTTTTCCTAAATTCAATGTTCTTATATCTTCAAACAAGTATAAGAAACAAGCAAACCCCTTCTTGGGATTTTACATCTTTTGAAGAAAAAAATGGAACAAGATTTTGGTTCAGGATGCAGCAGTGGGTGTGAATCTGGTTGGACTATCTACTTGGGACAATCAAACTATCCTTGTGATTCTGTTTACAGTACGAAAAATGTGGAAGAAGATGATGATGATATGTCAATGGTTTCAGATGCATCTTCAGGTCCACCACATGTTCAACAACAAGAGCAAGAATGCAACAATGGTGGTTTTGATGGCTGCAAAAGGCAAGAAGTCGTCAAGGAGTCAAGAAAGAAAAATGCTTTGCCTTGTTTTCTTGATGACACTGCTAGCTCTCCATTCTTTAGCTTCTCTCATGTAATCACTTTCTTGCTCTTGTGTTGGAATTTCAAAGTGCTCTATAGTCTGTTTTTCAGTTTGCATATAAGAGTGATTATCTGAATTAGCTTTTCTATAAGTCGCAGTTAGTTTTAGTTTGTGTACAGTAAACAAATTATCCTGCCATCACCATTTTCTTTAAAAGAAGACACACACACACACACACACACACACACACACACACACACACACACACACACACACACACACATCCCAAACAAACCTATGTGTCATATGCAAATGCAAGACATAATTTGTTTGAAACAAAGCCAAACAGCCTCAAGTCAACACTCCATTGCTGCTCATAAAATAGTATAATCTGAATGTTGACAGGTGGAAAATAACCAACATGCAGTAGTGGAGGAGGGTGATAATAGTATCTCAGATTACTCGAAGGACCATTTTCGAGGTAAATCAAGATTCCAGGATCAACATGGGCGGGTTTACAATTCCTCTGTTTCTGGTACTCAGTTGCGACAAAATCAGTTACGTCCATAAACCCTATAAAGACTTTTTCTTCTTCAAGATATACGCTTTTTAGGTCTTAACTTAATGTGTACACTTTGTTATGCTCAACAGATGGTATGAAAGGAGGTGGGGTTGAGTGATAACTGCCATATCATATATTCGGACTAAATGTGAAGAAAGGCCGGGGGATATGCTTTGTATATTTTTGAAAGAGAGCCTGTATATTTAGGAAATGTTTCATCATATAACATATTGTTTGTTCTGACGTTCTATACTACTCCGTAATTTTAAGAGCAGAAGTATTGACAAGTCAGGTCGACATTTCTTTATGCACTCAATCCTCTATTTGCCCTCTTACCCAGTATGTAAAATCTGATCATGGTTAATGGTTTTACTATTGGAACATTTATCTGCTTGAGCTTGGTCTAGTTCATGAGCCGGACTTCACGTCAACAGCTAAATTATTTCTCATATAGTTCGAAAGCTTATTAAAACGAAACAAGCTCACTAGCCTTATCTATCTATACTACTATATAAAAGGCGCATATTCCCTTCCTAACTCCAATCTTAAAACCAAGACTAAATCTATACTTTCCTTCTTAACTTCAAACCTAACTCCAAACCAAAAATTAAGATAAACATATCGAATTTGTGCCATTAGATCACTCTTTATCAAATTGATCTCATCCTTCATTTCTTTAAACTTTTGTAACAAACTATTAATAAAATATTTTTATTTTAAAACTGAAACATCTTTTTTATCTATTTATCTTTTTCATTATCTAATTTCACCATATTTTTTAAAATTTTATTCTCTTTAATTTAACATCTATTTTTATATATTTTTATCAAATTTTAGTTTTTTCAACTTTGTATAAATTTAACTTTAATTTGAATACAAATTCGGTGGGTAAAGTGTAACATTCAATGAAATAAAGTAGTCACCGTTACCCGTCGCCTCATTGCGCGGGTAACATGCTAGTATATTATAAACTATACATGACTACGATCTTGATCCCATATATAAGAGAAGATCCTAGATATAATGGTTTGCAAATTCCAAAAACATGCTGGAAATATTAAGCAGGTGTGCACCCTTGTATATATGAAAGAAGTTGAAACCATAACTGGAAAAAATGATGAGGCGATTTTCTGCAATGCAAAAACCTCGTATTTAGGCTTTATTAGAATGCAAACATCATAGAGTTTATTGCTTTATTAGTACATGTGACTAAAGAAGCAAAATAATAGGCGAGTTTTTCATGGCTAGAGAACCTTCAACGAAGACTAAAGAAAACAAAAAAATCTCACAAAACCTTCTGTGTGACTGCCTATACACGTATACATATGCATCAAGTACTTGGGTTTGGAGATACTTACTATTCTAGAAGACGTTTGCTCTTGCACCAGACCATGGCGACAACATATAAGAAGATGCTACCTGTGGTACCACCACCAACAGTCCATAGAAATTTACGCATACCAACTTCCTTCTGTTCTTCAGTGTCTTGGTTAAACAGGTCAATAGTAATATTCATTCCAAAAACTCCAGCAACCACCACAAACGAACTCACCACCAGTGTTGCAGTGGTCAACATAACACCCATTTGCAGAAGATGGTTCTGCTTGTCATCCAGCATTATATTGATGTAGTCTTCTGTGTCATCAACATACTCCCTCAACTGCACACAAACAGATATACTCCATAACGTCAGCTGATTTAATTGTTATAGGTGTTTGGCATTGCGTTCTTAAAAAAATAATCTGATTATCGTGTTTCTAAGATTTAGATAATCAGTTTTAAGTGTTTGGACAGAATGAGACAGAATGAGACCGAATATGATGACTACATATCTGATTATTTTTTTGGAGCAACTAATTAGTTTTGCATAATCAGCTCAAAGTATCAAGAGTGGTTGCAGTGAAACTGAAATATCCTTTTTACATCCTGAAACAATCAGAATTGGTCAAACGATCAAATAATTGATCATTTAATTATCAGAATTTCAAAGATAAGCATATAAACCTATCTAATGCAGTACATCTTGTTATTGCTGATTATCTCAGATTTTTTCCGTACCACTTGCAAAATGCTCTGCCAAACACCCTTATAATCTTAGTGGATTTCAGTGACATTAGAAATACATAGGCTAACTCAGTTATAGCATATGTCGGCGAACTATATGACAGGACCCAGATATAAATTATGCAGATCTTTAACACAATACTAAACAAACGACACTGACAATAACTATCAGTGGCAAACCCAATTCACCCAATGACGCTTAATTTATTACTCTATACATTTTTCTTGAATCAAGCACAACAGTATATTTATTCTAAAGCCCAATTATCGATTTTCGTGACAAGAATCCCTATTCCATTAAAACGACTAGTCCTCGTATTTATCCAAAAATTAATGCCGATTAGTACATTATTAATACCTAACCAAGAAATTAACATCGGGGTCTAACACATATATATAACAATTATTTTAGATATGAGTAAATACACATAACAAGAAGGAAAAAACTGGCATACCGTGGATAGCTTATTCAGAGTACCGTCAATCTGAACAAAATAGGCTTCCAAGAGCATTTCAAGTTCCTCAATATCAAGGCGCTTGCTGTTATCACTTCCTGTCGTACTAGCTCGAGTCATACGGCTGTCTCTCCCAAACGTATTAGCTCGAAAAAGATGTTCAGGCTGATTATCCATTTGTTGAATACCATGTTCATGTATGTTCCCATTCCCATTTCCATTTCCAGTCTCATCCGTTATACCCTCAGCAAGAATTCTAATATCATAAATACATTATATTTGTCATATGAATTATAGTAGCATCACAAGTCACAAGGAAATGATAACTCACAACCTAACCTGTCATCAGCTTCTGTTTGAAGAATCTCTTGGTCCATTGCATCTTCTTCATTGACAAAAGAAGAGGCGGAAGATTTTTCAAGTTGTTGCTCCAGCTTGTCAGTCAAATACATTTCGGCCATATCTCCATCATCATCTAGCAGTTGCTCTAATTCGTCTCTAACCTAAATGAATTAGGAATTTAGCATGCTTATCAAGCTAAACATCCCAATAACACCACTTTGGATTGAATTATGAGTTTGAACTCACAAACCTTTTGAACCCGGCCTGTAATGGCAACCAACCGACTTTTAATTTGGCGGACACGTTCCAGATTTAAAGTACTAATTTTTGAGGTCAACTTATCTAGTGCTGGATGCGCTTCTTGCTCCAATGTCCTTGCCTAGTTTCAGTAAAGTGGCAAGAATGTTTTTTAGTTGAATATACAAAATTGATTCACAGGAAACATGTACTAGATAGCCATGAAACCTCACCTCATTATCCAAAGAACTGCAAGCTGCTTCCAGGCATGCCTCAAGTGCAACGAACTCAAAGGGAAGAAGCTTTGGTCCATCTCGCTTGTCAAAAGAATGTTTTCCATCAGCTTTAACCCCCTGATCACCAGCATCTCTCTCTAGGATATTCACAGCCACTCTGGAGGGGCTAGCTTCTCTTGACCGCAGCTCTCCCAAATCATACAAATGTGTCCAATCAGTATCAGCGCCAACCCTTTGCTAAACAAGTTACAACAACATTAAGATTAGTATGTAAGCTGAAGAGACTAGGTGACTGGAATGTTGGATACCAGATTATGCAATGACCGATAGAATGTCAAATCATAAGGACAGGTTACATTTCATTTAAATTAATTACTTATCATCATAAGCAGTTCCAAAACTTGATTAACATGGGTATATTATTCTACTTGGCAAAGCACTTGGAGCAAATCGTTATTCTTGTTAGCTATATGCTGAGTAAGCATGATAGATATTGTTCACAACAGAGGTCTACTTAAACTTGCTGCAAACTCTCACTGGGTGATTTCTATAAAGTGATCAGAAACCATTGGCAGTATTTAAGCATACATTCATACAAGCAAATGTTACAACTTCCAGAATCACTATTTTAAGAGTAATCACAGAAATTTTGCGGTCTAAAATCCCCTGATCAAATGGAATATGTCTATTTTGATTTCACATAGCCATAGAGAATATGAGCTATAGTTTTTAGAAATATAACTACAGTTTTTTAGGACAATCACAAACCTGAAATTTTCTAAATATTATCCATGAACAGAGTTCAATTTCATAAACATCAGGTAATCAACAGTTGGCATCCATATTAGCATATCAACAGTTTGATGATGTATCCGATGCATAGTAATAGTATAGATGTCAACAACTACTTATTAGCATAAACAGTGAAATAATTAGCGTTTCTCACATTTCAATTCTTAATTATGCTCTAAACTTTCAGAAACACACTTGCACCATATCAATACATATACTTCACATATTTATTTGTACCTGATTACATCTTACACTTGATTTCTTATGATGATCTAAAACTCGAGCACCTAGTAAGATATTATGTAGCAATTACTGGCACGTCTAGTAGAACCGATTGTGTTGCAAATAGAACAGCATTCAAAGACTCACATGTTTCATCTTATACTCCATAATAACTTACAACTCACATCCTTAATAAATACTACTAGTATTTTGGATGGAACTTTTATGATTTCCAAAATCTCCTACACCACTTCATATCGTTAAAACAAAAAACAACTAATGATACATAAATCACTCCAAACACCATTCATTTTTTGACACATCATCTTTAAGCTTAAGTTTGCCACTTGTCTCAATCTTGTCACAAGCTCTATTTTCAGGTCCATCTACAAATCATTTTCCATAACAACAACCACACCTATTCATAATATTTCCATTTAAATCACTATATGGCTACGTTTGACAAAACTAGCAGTAGCTACAACAGCACACTTAGTTGGTTAACAGTCACTATAAAGTGTTAATTATCACAGCAGTTAACCGTAGCTCATGAGTAGCTGTAACTATAAAGTATTAATTATAACAGCAGTTATTAGTAGCTCATATGTAGCTGTAATTATAAAGTGTAAATAAATTGTAACGCCAAACACTAAACAAAATCAAAAGCTAAACGCTCGTCAAGCATTATATTTAATGCAAAATTCTCCAAAAAGCTCGTCGCAAAAGCAATTAGTATCAGTGGCGGACCTAAATCCTGGCCACCTGTGGCACGTGCCACATATAGGTTGGTCAGGTCAAGTAGAAATATCGTATAAAGTTCTATGTTTTAGTAAACTTTTGTGTGCGTGCCACATATAGTAGATTTATCACTTAACTGATAAAAGCTACAAAGCCCATTAATAAAACAAGACACAAAGCTAACTTAATTTGAACAACAAATAAACATAGCCAAAAATAGTTCATTCAGTCAGTAACTTTTAAATATTTAATTAAATATTTCACATTTAACTTTATAAAGTTATAACCAGGAGTAAAATAATTTTTTGTGCCACACATATTTGAATTTGCTGGATCCGCCACTGATTAGTATCCATGGGTATGTTTAACGACAATAGCTGCCGTAAGATTAGTAGTTAGGGGGTGTATGTTTCGGCTTATATGTGGGCTTATGAGCTTATTTGATTTTGGCTTATATTTTATAAGCCCCAATTTCCTGGCTTATTTTGAGATTTGTGGGCTTATATTAGTTTATTATATCATAATAAACTTTATATAAGCCCACAAGTCTCAAAATAAGCCAAAAATGTGAGGCTTATGAAAAATAAGGCGAAATCAAATAAGCTCATAAGCCCACAAATAGGCCGAAACAAATACCCCTTACTAATATTCTCATGCGTAAAATGAAATAAAAAGTAGCATTAGAACCTTAATGTTTGTTTAAACCGCCAAACAACGCGAACCGCTCCTAAATGCTCCTCCACCCCAAACACGAATGAAATAAACAATTTAAGAAAAAAAAAACAACAACCTTCTCAGTAGCATGATAATGCCGCAACACCCTCCGTTTAACCTCGTTAACAAACGGAACAACAGAAGGATCTCTAGAATTCAAAAGCAACACTTCCTGAGCAGTAATAATCGCCTTGACATGCTCCAGATTAATCACTATCGCTCTTTCTCTACCCAACACAGTTGACGGGTACGATAATATCGGATCAAGTATTCTCAAGTCACGTGCAGGTAAGCCTGTTCGACGCATGATGGCGTGTTTACCTGCTTCTATGGTTTGTGATTGGCCGGTTGATGTCATGACCAGCCATGGTTTTACTCCGGTTGATTTCTTACGGTGTGGTTGGATGATGACGTCATGGTGTGGTGGTGATGATCTCATCGTTTCGTTTGCTCGAACTGTTTTAGGCGCTTTTCTTGCTTGCTGAAGATATTTATATATTTTTTTTAGTTTGGTTGATTGATAGGGCCCTGGGTGCGTGAGCGAAATGGACTGAGGCTCAAAGTTAACCAATATTATAATTCGAAATTAAAACTTATCTATACTATCTATTATTCTTCTAAGTCTCAATTTAGGTATTGTTTAAAATTGCGTTTGCAATTATATTATTTATTTATTATATTTTTAATATGAAAATAAATTAGAATAACTGTTTAAATAATAAAATAAAAAAAAATAATTATTTATATTTATAAATATTTAAAATAGAGTTTTAATTAATTAAGTAAGAAGTTACTTATTTCATTTTTAAAATAGAGAAAAATTCAAATAAATTTATTTTAATCATTTTACTTATCAACTAAACTAATAATTTGATTTTCTAAATATTAAAAAAATTGACAATCTGATTAGCAATTTTAAACAATATAATCAAATCCAAACATTATTTCTTAAAACCACGTTTTTTAATTGTTAATTATCTGACAAAACGCATAAAATAATTTTTAATAAGCAATCTCAAACACCTATATTTTCAAAGTAAAAATCAAAATCAACATACCAAATCTCGACATTATAATTTTGAACATATCTCTTTATAGTAACTATTGTAACAAATTTTTTAACAATTTATTAAAAGATAATATTTATTTTTAAATTACAATATATTTTAATTTAATTACTTTTTTAATTATCTAATTCTATTGTATTTTTTAAAATTTTGTGATCTTTAATTTAATATCTATTTTTATATATTTTTAAAAGTTTTTATTTTTTTATTTTTTTATTTTTAGTAAGTTTAATTTCATTTGATTAATTTTTTTAAAATTTTAAGTTTAATGTAATTGTGAAAAGAATAATTAATTGAGTATCTATCGCCGCAACGCACAGATACAATGTTAATCTGTTAAAAAAACTTTTTATATAGTTTAATATATATTTAAAATGTAATTATTCAATCACGTATACTATATGCAATATTTTTTAAACATGTTTAAGTAATATTAAAATTTTCACTTTAAGGAAAGGAAGATAAAATTGCCTCTTTTGTAAATTTAGTTTTTTTTTTGAACAATTTTGTAAATTTAGTTAGTAAGGACACAAAAAATTCACCAAACTCAATTTTTTTATTACTTATTTTTAAACTCAAATGTAAACGAAACAAAAAAATAAACAAAATTAATAAAAATGTAAATTAAAAATATTTATTCATAAAATAAAAAAAAACATTACATGAATTTAAAAAAAACGTTATTAAAAACTTGACTAAAATATTTCATCTCGCGTGAATATCCACCCTTATTCGTTCATACTCTAACCAAAAATTTCGGATTAACTTTTAAAATCTCTCAACAATGTCGATGTTTAACCTCTTCCTGAATTCAGCCCTATAGTCACGAAGTGTCGTATTCACGTAATTCGTGTCGCTGACTCCACTCTCTACCGTCATACGCATCACGATACACTCCAACAACAAATCACCACACGTTAAGGCGTATTGGCTTCTATTTCCCATTTATGCTACCATACGTCCGTTTACAATGTTTCCTTGTTTTGCCCTCTATTTACTACAAAATCTGAGTCCAAAATTCTTAGGGGCTGTTTGATATATGGGTGTCAAGTATATATTTAAAGAAGATTCAAATAACTTGTTTGTTATCTTTTCAATTTTCTCACATAAGGTTTTAAATGAAAGATTTGATTCTAGTCCCCACATGATACTTTTCATGATTCCACTTAATTATGTTATTATATTTATTTATAAAACAATTTTCATCACATGTTTACAACTACCAGATTATTTTCAATTTTTTATTTTAAAATAATGCTCAATTTTTAACTTTTATATAAATAAATATTAAATTTAAACAATATTTAGTTTTCTCTTCTCACCACTTTCTTTCATATCAAACTCAAATCTAAATTTAGTTCCATACCCATTTACAAACCAAACGCACCTTTAGAATTCCCCGCATCTGTTATTGGAATGTCATTCTTTGTTTCTGCTTTATCATGAGGATTTCTAGCAGGATACAGAACAAAAAGGATTCAAAACACATGTAAAGGCTCAATTATTGGACCATTAAAACCTTGTTAAGATTGTAAAGAATTGGTATGTTGTAACATCGAATCTAATGTGCAGTTAGGCGATTTTTAAATTTTATTTTAATAATTAGGGTTTTGCTAACCATCACCCTATGGGTGTTTTTTTAGCTTTCTATAATTAATATCATTTCCAAATATAAGCTTAGTTAATAAAAAATATTTCTAAATATAAACTTACTTAATATTAATGCATACTTTATTATAATTAACTTACCTTAATTATATATGCTAGAATTATGTATTTAGAGAAATGATGAGTTCATATTTGGAAATAATATTAATTATGGAAAGCTAAAAAACACCCATTGAGTGGTGGTTAGCAAAACCCTAATCTCTACTACATATAAAGGAAAAACCACCAAATCTTGAATGTTGAAAAACTCTCTATTTATGGAATTGTTGAAAAAGTTATTACACTTATACATTGTATACTACGTAGTGTATTCACACGTCCGATATAATCTTCTCATGTAAGGTTTCATGCATGCATATGGTAACTATATGTATTATAAAGCACATCTTCTAAACTTGGCAATAACTATATATAAAATAAAAGTTTGACATTCATGCAAGCTGTATCAAACCCATCCTCTTGTATAAAAAGTATTTAAACCCAAACCTTTCACATTATATAAACACGCATACTAAAAAAAATCCAATCACGACTTTTCATTACATCGCCGTATCTCTCCGCCGGCAGACCTTCCCCACCGAACTAAACCAAACCATCACATAAACTCATCCCTCAGTCGAAATTCACATTTCCACCGACATCACAACTACCATAAAAACATTACAATTGAGATCAACACCAACCAAAAGGGTTTTTTTAAGTTTTACGGTATTTTTTAAGTATTGTTATGAGATCTTTTTCTTTTTTACTATCTATCAAGTTTTGAGGTTTTGTTTATAGATCTATAGGTTTATTTGTAGATTTCCGAAATTTCTATTGCAGCCACCACTTTGACGGGCTATATGTTGCCTTCATCGGAATTTTCTGCCGAGATGTGCGTAGGTTCTTATAAAAATTGTATTGAATTTGTTGTAAAATTATTTGTAGTATTTTATGTTAATTTGTTTGTATATATCTTGGTTAGATCTTGAGAATGAATTTGAACTGGATTAGGTGTATGATTTGTTTAATGAAAAGTGGATTTGTGAGCAGATGTCATTTCAAAGGGAAGGGAACTTGTTTGTTATTGTTGGTGCTTATGGATTTATAGAGACTAGAGAGTGTTAAATCTGAATCAATGTGTTATGTTGTGTGTGTGGAAAGCTCGGTAATAGGCATGAAGGACGCGGTCGAATTGGTAAGACAACCTGTAATGGTATTGGATGACCTGATTATGGATAACGAGGATGCTTCATAATTCATGAACATTACAATTGAAGTTCAATTAAAGATGCTTTTGTTTGCTTCTGCTATTAAACGAACTAAAAAAACCAACAAAACTTTATGAATTTACATTCTTCTTATAGTCCTGTATTCACTCATTTATATGAATTTAATACTTTGCTAATATCCAAGTTTAGTGTTTAGTCATATACAAAAAGAAATTTCTAAACAAATCCCTTTTATTCTTTTACACAGCGCAGATTTCTCAACAATGCAATTAACTTGATGTCAAAGTCAAATTCTAATTGAATGCATTTTATGGTTCAAAGGTGATAACAATTTAGCAAGTCTAGAAGATTAACTAATATATTAAAAAGATTCTTCTTTGGTTAATTTTAACCTCTAGAGATCAAAGTTCAAAATATACAAGATACTACTACTGATAAACAAGGAACAGGTGAAAAGAGAAATGTTCGAAATTTATTTTTGGAAACGTGAAAACCTGAAACTAAAAACTAAATGAAATAATGGTATGGAAAATTCAAGCTGATTTGTTTTAATACCAAATTTATACGAAATATATAGTTATTTTTTGAACACAAACAAAACATGCATACTTCTAATTAGCTACACTAATTTGTTTTAATACGTAATTCCGGCAAGCTTTGTAAACATGAGATTTCTTTCCCCTAATAAAAACTTTGGAATAAATCAGTTTATACAACTGAATAATTTAGCCCAATGAGTCAAAATCTCAAATAAATTGAAATAATTAATTACCTTTACCAAGTCAAACAATATTTTAGGCAACTTATAAATCAAAATTTTATTTTATTTTTGGTTTTAATTAAATCACAGCTTAGGCAACAAGTTTTATATTTCATACAGTATTTTCTAGACCATAAATCACGTAAATATTTCACCACCGCTAATTGGTTTTTAATATCAATTCTGTAAGGTAGTCGTGATCGACAAATCAGACATGTTATTCTTTAATCGACGTTTCTTTCGTATCTTTTGTTCTTGTTTGTGACCGAAGTAAAAGAAACCATCACTTTATGCCTCTTTAAAGGTAAGACCGTTAATTCAATGCCAAAACGTAAGTTGCAACGTTAGAATCACATCTAAAATGTTATAAATTCAAAATAATTTACAAGTTTAAAAAATGGGGTATATAGTTGTTATCGTGGATGCATTGTAGATGTGATCCTAATATTGTCTGAATTTGTAATATTAATACATGAACCTTCTTTTGAGGAATGAAATTTCTTTAACGGTTTAAAAAGTAGTCTCTACTTTTTAAACTTTCAATAATGTCAAAACAGTACTAGGTTTTGGAATGACTTCAGTTATTTAGAGAAGCGATAGAGGTTGGTTAACTAAACATACATTAGTGACACTTATTTATCCTATCTCATTAAGTTGAAAAAGACATTATTTTAAAATTTATATTATAAAACTCATGCTCTATGATAAGTTTCTTTCTAAATGGCGTGCATGCATACTAGACGAACTTAGCTTATGATGATGGTGATTAGTGTGTGACGATGTTGAGAAAATATAGATAGTGTCAGTGTACAATTGATTTTTTTTTGTCAAGTACGTCAAAATCTGTTATGATTTTAGTCGAACTTGCTTTGCAAAATAAGTATTTTTTATGTTTGCATTTTCATATCACTCTATCAATTGGTCAAGTGTAAGTGTAGGTACACGTACAAATTAGTTAATTAGCAAGTTGGTCCATCAACAACAAGTTGATAGACATCATGATGCAACTATTAAGGTTCCGTTTGATTCATTGAATGTTTTTGATGTAATTGTAATGTATAAAAGGAACTGTGATGTGGAGGAATTGTAATTTGAATTTTTTAAATATGTTATATGTTTGGTTAGGAGAATGTAATGTAATGTAATTATTAATTTATTTATTAATCTTATTTGGTTTGAAAATTGTAATTTTAAATTTACAAAACTAGCCATTAAACTTACAAAGTGGAGATAGATGAAAAGTAGGTGTAAGGTTATTTTTGTAATTTAGTGTCAATTCCTTTGTAATGTGTAACATTCCTCTACTAAAGTCATGTAATTGACATTACATTGAAATTGTGGGTCTAATGTAATTGAAAAAATTACAATCACACTTATCATCCAAGCAAACACCTTATGTAATGGAATTGGAATTACAATTACATTCAATTGCAACGAATTCGGTGAACCAAACGGGCCCTAAGAGTACATAAAAAAATCTCAGTTTATTATGAGTTGGCCGAGTTATTGATTTGTTGTAAAACTATTTGCTTTCTATTATCAGGTTATTATCTGGTGATACGAATAATACCATACGAATATTTGCGCATAATTGTGAAAATCACCTAACGAAAAATAATTAGCAATGTGCTAATTGTCCCAGTGAACGAATTGGAATCGGGTGAGTCGATCGGGTTAACCCGGTGGTCAAACCAGTGATCCGGTGACTCGACCGATTTAACACGGTGGCCAAATCAGTGAGCCGGTTTCTTGACCGGATTGACCTACGTATACTCGCATGTACGCTCATATCTACATATACATGTATTTCGCATTCGTGCACGACAAACTTATTACACTATCGCATATCGTTAATTATTTGTCGCTAGGGATTTCCGCCGCTATGCGCGGGTACTCGTCTAGTAGTTACTAATAATTAAAGATATTTCACTTATCTTTTTTACTTTTAAAAATAGAAATAAAGCATTTTTTCTCCATTCCAAATTAATAGTATGTATTTATTTTTTGAGATGTCTTAATTTAATTGTCTATTTTTAACAATAGAAAAAGAAGTTTTATCAAGTTTACCATATTATCCTCTTTTAAAATATTATTATAAACTTTAAAGAAAATGTTTTAACTAATTACCTAAAGGTAAAACTGTCATTCTGCTGAAAACTAAGAGAGAGAAAACAGTAATAAATACATGTTTTTTAAACTGTGTGTTTTTTCTCGGGAGACAATAACTTTGAGACTGAGAGAGTGGTATTTAAAACCACGAGAACTTATTAGCAGAGAAGTCCAAAATTTAACATTGAATTTCAAAGCAACGAGAAAGAATAGAATCTTAACTAGAAAATGGAATTCACACCCAAGCGGGCATGTCTTCAACACCACCAAATTTACACGCAGGGAAATATATATTTGGTTGCTAAACAATGGTACAATAACACATAATTTATAAAGAACGACTCGAAAAGAGACAGTTCAAATTTATCGTTCCAAAATATTTCACAGAGTAGCGTAGTTCCAAGTCATCGAAACAAAGTACAACTAAAAACAAAATATTTAAATTGTTTCAAGAAGGAACGTTAAACATTCAAAGAGTTTTACAAACAAAATCAGTGCACAACTTCATTCTCGTGACCACCAAGCTTACACTCCTTGATTACCTAAAATACATGTGAGTAAAATGATCAACAAAAATGTTGAGTGAAATCTATAAGTTAATGTAACAATTTTGAACACAAGCAAAGGTTATAATTTGGTGGCATTCTTGAAATCAACAAGCATTGTATAATAATTTGCATCAACAATTATAATTGTATATATCAAAAATTGTATTAAGCTCATGGAACTGAACCTTTAGACACTCCCATTAATGGTCTATTTAAAGACGAGAGATTTATTAATTGCCATTACCCCCGATATTAAGTACATTTCTGTATACTTTGACATCTCCATACAAAATATTCAAACAGTGGATGTTTAGGCATAAGCTTCTAAGAATACATATCCACACTGAATCGGGCGGCTTCACCCACAGATCTATTATTTGTACAAGCGGTTAACCTATCATAGGTTAATTAACGGGCCATAATTGAGGCTTTTATAATTGGCAGTATACTACTCAATGCAATGTAAGGCAACCACGGGACCATTCATCTAGGGACAAGCATACCATAAATAACTTGTGTTCTAAGTTTATAAAAACAAGAATTCCCCGGCGCAGGTTTTAAAATATTTGAATGAGCTCAAACGAGGCTATAGACTCACCTTAGAATAGGAGTAGTAGTATGACGATCGCCGACGGTAGTAGATGCCCGGTAAACACGAAAGTTATAACCTAACAAATAAGGCGCGTACTTTAATAATATATTCAAGTATAGACTTATACTTAATATAACCAAAACCAACAATTTAAAAACCACAACGAACCTCAAGAACATCCCATACAAGTGATATTACTAGACAACGTTACATGCTTACTTATTAAACTAATGCTCCAAAAAGCATTCTGCCGGTACATCCAAATGTACAAGCTGTTTTTCCCTACTTATACACATCAAAAATTTATGATACTACCTGGAAAACTCACTCACAACCTGTAGAAAGTCCTCTTAAAAATTCATCAAAAGATTTTACCTTTTAGACTCCCTGCTCAACACATCTTTGACCTCTAAATTTTGGACAGTTTTACACCTTCGACTTTTAAAACCATTTTGACCTTCATAACCATTTCCGTTAGCAAAACCAGTACTTGGGTTTGGAAATAGACTCATAACCCTAGGTTTAGAGCTTGAGAACAGCCTTTGAACATTTTTCAACTCCTTTTATAGTCCCTGAGGTTTGACCAAATATCAACAACAATTTCAGATTGTGTTGACACTAATCTCCTGGTACACGAATAATCAAACTAGCATAACTTCTTCCTCGTTTTAAGTTGGAAGCTCTACTTTATACCAAATCAAAGCTTGGGAAAATCTCTACAACACTATCCTATCATACCAAAATTTAATCAAACTTTAACCTACGAAAATTCCTCTAAACTCACTGATCTAAAATACACTTTTAAAAATTACATCAAATCACATATTTGACCCATTTTAATCAATCTTAAACATCTAACAACACCTGATGAACATCCTAAACAAATCTTAATAACCTTAATCACTTGTATGTCATTCTTTCTCAAATCTCCACTCAAAATTCTTACATTCTTAAATTCAAAATCAATATAATAATAATAAACATAACATGTATTCCATCAAAATGGATCAAACAACCAAAATTTTTTGAAAAATTAAAAGTTAATGCATGTGTAATGTTTTTTGATCAAAATGCTCATCTTGTGATATCAAAAATAGAACTTTGCTTAGTATTCTCCAAATCAAGCTAACTAAAATTTGGTGATGGCGTTTTTGATGATGAAATGGGACGGCAAGGCAAAGAGAAAGAGAGGGGAAAATGTGTGTGATTTTTAAATGGTTTTGATGAAAGAAAAGTGAATGGAGTTTCTATTTATTGTGGGGTGTGAGGGTAGAAAATATAAATTGTGTGTAATTTTGGACTAAAATGTAAAGTACAAGTTAAAGAGCGAGAAATGACTAGTAGTCGACTTTTAAAAAAAAATTAAGGGAGTCGAGTTTCGTAAAAATACTTTTTAAAAGTTTAATCGCACACGAAAAGAAATAATATGATTCCGACACGACTTAATACACAGTTAAGACGAAAACTTCGAAAATATTAAATATCGAAACAACCGATAATAAAACGATAAATTTTTGGGCATCCGTCGGTATCGCGATGTAACACCCCATTTTGGTAAATTGAATGTCACGCGTGATTATGGCGTGTCATCAAAGCATACAAGGTAAATGTGTTAAAAACATTAAATGACCATGAATGGAAATACCGGAAACAAACATCGGTAGTCCAAGTATAAGCTCATCACATACAAACATAAGTACTGAAATGGATAAGGACTAAACAATGTCCAAAGATATAAGTAGCAAAATGTATGAAGAAATGCATAAAGTAAAGAAGGCTAGATAGCTTCCAATCCATATGCACGTACGCTTAAAGTCTACGAGCGCCCTTGAGTACATACCGTTTAGGAACATAAAAGGAAAATGGCTGAGCATAACGCCCAGCAAACGGATATACAAGTATAACATGGAATAGCAAAAGCATAAAAGACTAATAGAAGCGGAAATGTATAAGTCCTAGATAACCTGGAAACATGTTCATAAAACTGGTTTTATAGTTTGAAAAGACTTATGTTTTTATGTAAAATCTGTATTACTTAGACAATAGCCCATATAGGTCATGAGGTTACACCGTGCATGATTACTTGGAAGGGGAGACCTCGTCATGCAAATAGAGGGGTTACCTCTAATTAAATAGTATGGGTAGGAGGGATCAACTCCTTGTGAAGGATGCAAGGCACACATCGCATTCACCATGAAAATCCTATAAAATATGTAACTAGGATGCACCCATGCGCCCCACATGATAATAAATATAGGCCAAAACTAAAAAGGGACGCCACGAGCAATCACTCCGCCGTGGGGAAGTCATAACACTGGTGCCTCTAGTGTTATGGTTATGGTACCTCCATAACTAGGTGATACTGGTCATGCATGTATATGGATTAGGCTCTTAAACTAACGTAAGAAATCAAACATATAAAACAAATACTGAGAAAACATTTGGCTGCAAACGGGAAATCCTAATAAGAAAAGAATGTCCATACTGAAGGACGAAAAATCCGTACCTTGTGTCCAGTGAACGAAGAAAGACGCAAGGATGAAAGCCCTATTCCGATCTCACTAATGCTACATAAATAGGGGACATGTATAAGTATTCTGTTTACTGAGTACGTAACTGATTATATCATGTCTTAACTTGTTTTATGTGTTCTTGTCTTGTTTTACTGATTTTAATGTTAAACTGTGTTTATCATGTATTTCATGTATTGTGATTAAGTATTAACTTGTATTCTTGTATTATTATACTTGTTGTGTAATAATAAGTACATTTCTATAAATAGCAGGTTTCCTAAAATAGAAAGTTTCAAAAAATAGATTAGCTTCTAAAAATAGATCAATTTCTAAAAATAGAAAGTTTCCAAAAATAGTAAGTCTCCTGAAATAGAAAGTTTCCATATTTTAAAATAAGCTGGATTAATAAGCTAATAATATAAGCTTAAGTTTACTGGTTAAATATCATAAGTCATGTCATTATTAGTATAGTTAATTAATAATATCATGTTAATTAAATAAACTCTAGGTTATACGATTTAATTAAATATAAGCATGATTTAATTAAATTAAATCATATAAAATACTTAGCTTAAACATGTATTCATATTTTATTAATTATAATCTAAGTCATGTTTATTAATTAATTATAGTCCATGTTTTAAATAATTAAATAATACGATAGTCTAAATTAAATGATAAAAATATTTAGGTTAAAACATGTATTATTTCTAAAATAAGTATAACCTAAGTCCATGTTAAATTAAATTAATTACTAGCCATGATTTAATTAATTTAATTTTTCTTGTTTAAAATAATATAACTTGTAAAAATGTGAACTTGTAAAAATTAACCATGAACCGAACCCGTGTTTTTAATTTAGACCGAACGTGAACCGGATCGGATCCCCTTGAACTAGACCGAACCAAACACCCCCTTAGCAGTGGCTACCCGGCCTAGTCGGTTGCCATTGCTAGTGCAAAACTAGCACCGGCTTGAGTCGGTGGTTGCCCCTGGTCTGCCTCGGCTAGCCACTGCCCATAACAAAGTTCCCACCGGCAGTTAGCCGGTGGTTCCCCCTGCTGCACCGTGCCTTCCCCCTGTTCAAACCAAACAACCACCGGTCTTGGACCGGTGGTGTTGTTGCTGCTGCGCCGAGACCAAACAAACCACAAGGCCACCCCGACTTACGTCGGGGTCCCTTGTTCCCTGCGACCGAGACACCAAGACCACGCCGAGACATGATGTCTCGGCTGTGGGTGCACGACGAACCAAGCCGAGAGCCATGGGCTCTTGGTTCGTGTGTTTCGGCCGAACAAAACCCCCAACCAAATCCTTTTCTTGTTTTTATGATTACTCCAACATGTTTATTACTTGTTTTTAACATTACATAATCATGTGTTCTTGATTCAATTAAAAGAATAAAAGAAAAGGATTAAAAGGTTTACCGAATGCGTGAATCGAATGAGGATTAATAACACGAACACTAACACTAGAATTCCAATAATCAAAATTAAACAAACACCCTCTTGGTGTTGATATAGGCCGACGGTAACAAGGAGGCAAAGGAAAAAAAGAGGCTAGGGTTTCTTGTTTGTAAAAATGAATGTTATGTTTTTCATGTGTTTACCATTTACCCTACTTAGTCAAAACAACATGGGCTTGGCCCTTTTCTCCCTCCTTGTCCGCGGCTATAAGGGCCCACAAGGGAAACCCGTTCAATTTTCATGTCTAATAGTTTACGTGTTCATTCGTTAGTGTTTTCGTGTTATATCGTAAATAATTATTCGTGTTGTACTAAATGCTTGTACGTAATCGATATTGATCGTCCAATTATATATATATATACGTAGTTATATGTTCGTGATTTAATCTTCATGATTCGTGTTCGTGATTATAATTATTATGATTAATAATTATCGTGCAATATCACGTACTTAATACTTATCGTGTAATAACACGTACGTAGTTTCTGAAATTAATATTCGTGACACGTGTTCATGCTATAAAAGGAAAGTTTTAATTGATTCGTGTGTTTACTAAGTGTATTTTTCATGGTAAAAGTATGCGGGTTTTACAACTCTTCCCCCCTAAAAAGAATAACTCGTCCCCGAATTATAGATAAAGTAAACTGAAAGAGGAACATACCCGAATTCAAAACTTGAAATAAGGGTTAGAAGCCCGGATAGACTCCTTTGTTTCCCAAGTGGCTTCCCGCTCGGTATGATCCCTCCATAGGATTTTGATGAATGGAATCGTCTTCTTCCTCATGACTCGTTCTAGTCTGTCAAGAACTCGTTCGGGTTCCTCGATGAAGGTAAGATCTTCACGAATCTATTCTAGTGGATATTGAACCTTGTGAAGGGAATGATAATTGTACCCTCTGAGTAAGGACACATGAAAAACGTCATGAACGTGAGAAAGCTACGTAGGTAATGCTAAACGATACGATACTTCACCGACTCGCTCGATGATATCAAACGGTCCGATGAATCGAGGACTGAGTTTCCCTTTGATTCCAAAAGTCTAACACCACGTGCGGGTGATACCTTAAGAAATGCATGATCTCCCACGTTGAAATGTAAGTCCTTACGATGCTTGTCGGCATAACTCTTTTAACGTGCACGAGCTTCCTGTAATTTTGCCTTAGCTACAACGACCTTCTCGCTGGTCAACTCTATCATCTCCAGTCCTTCAAGTGTTTGCTAGCCAACCTGATCCCAACAGATTGGGGCGCGACACTTTCTGCCATACAACGTCTCAAACGGTGCACACTTGATGCTGGCGTGCCAACTGTTGTTGTATGAAAACTCTACCAATATCCTATCCACTCCAATGCACATGCTCGAAGCATGTCCTCCAATGTCTGAATGGTTCACTCCGACTGTCCGTCTGTTTGAGGGTGAAAAACCGTGCTAAGCTTAAGTTTTGTACCCCAAGCTTTCTGCAGACTTCTCCAAAATCATGAAGTAAACCGAGGATCTCTGTCCGAGATGATACTGGATGGAGCACCATGAAGTCTCATGATCTCCTTCTTGTAAGTGTCGGCGAGTTTGCTAACCGGATCATCCTTGCGGATCGGTAAGAAATGGGTTGACTTAGTAAGTCGATCAACGATAACCTAAATCGCGTCATGCTTCCTCTTGGTCTGCGGAATACCGGTAACAAAATTCAAGGTGATCTTGTCCCACATCCACTCCGGAATGTCTAACGGTTGTAGTAGACCACTAGACCGCTGATGCTCGATCTTAACCTACTGGCAGGTAAGACATTTGGAGACATAAGTAACAACATCCTGTTTTATACCACTCCACCAAAAGTACTGTTTGATGTCATGGTACATCTTGGTTGAACCAGGATGAATGAAGAATCGGAAGCTATGAGCTTCAGCCAATAACGCTTCCCTGAGTGTAAGATCATCAGGAACACAAAGTCTGGTGCCCTGCCATAAGATACCGTCGTCATCTAACCGAAACTCTATCTGCTGCTCTAAGTTCTGAATGATTGCCCAAATTTCACCATCGTCCTTCTGAGCTTCCTTGATCCTAGAGAGTAATTCAGGTTCCACTCTAAGATTAGCCCAGTAACCGTGCTGTCCACGTACCATGATCTCAATGTCTAGTCGCTCCAAGTCTCTTATGATCTCTTCCTCTATTTTAATGTCGTTGATCATACCCGACTTCCTACTAAGAGCATCTGCCATTACATTCGCCCTGCTGGGATGATACTGAAAATGAATGTCATAATCCTTCAACAACTCTAACTATCTTCTCAGCCTCGTGTTCAGTTCATGCTGAGTGAAGATGTATTTCAAGATCTTATGATCTGTGAAGATATCACATGATCCGCCATACAAGTAGTGCCTCCATATCTTTAATGCAAACACGACTGCTGCAAGTTCCAAGTCATGCGTAGGGTAGTTCTCATCATAAGGCTTAAGCTGTCGTGATGCGTAAGCAATCACTTTCCCATGTTGCATGAGAACACAACCGAGTCCCTTCCCTGAAGCATCACTGTAGATTTGAAAACCACCTGTACTAGATGGGAGAGTAAGAATCGGTGCAAATACCAGCCTCTGCTTTAGGTCTTCAAAGCTCTTCTCTTTTTTCTTCAGTCTAGACGAATTTCTCCCCTTTCCGCTTCAGTTTGGTCAATGGCAGTGCTAAACGGGAAAAGGTCTCTACGAACCTACGGTAGCAACCAGCTAATCCTAGGAAACTGCGAGCTTCAGTCGCTGATGTTGGTCTTGGCCACTTGGTAATAGCCTCAACCTTTACTGGATCCATGGTTATTCCTTCTGCTGATACAATGTGGCCTAGGAACACCACCTTGTCTAACCAGAATTCGCATTTGGAGAACTTGGCATACAACTGCTTCTGGCGAAGTATCTGTAATACTGTACGAAGATGGTCTTCGTGTTCCTCCTTTGACTTAGAGAAAATCATAATATCGTCAATGAAGACAGTGACGAACTTGTCCAGAAACTCATGGAAGATACGGTTCATCAAGTCCATGAAAACAGTTAGAGCATTGGTAAGACCAAATGGCATGAATACAAATTCGTAGTGCCCATAACATGTATGGAAAGCAGTCTTGGCGATGTCCTGCTCCTTAACCCCTAACTGATGATAGCCTGACCTCAGATCAATCTTGGAGAAATGTTTGGTCCCTTGGAGTTGGTCAAACAGATCATCAATGAGTGGTAACAGATATCTATTCCTGATAGTGATCTTGTTAAGCTCACGATAATCGATGCAAAGACGCATATGCCGTCCTTCTTCTTTACTAATAGAACCGGTGCGCCCTATGGAGATGCACTAAGGCGTATGAAACCTAGTTCCAAAAGTTCCTGAAGTTGCCCCTTTAACTCCTTTAGCTCTATGGGAGCCATGCGATAAGGAGCCTTGGAAATTGGCTCAGCTCCTGGGATGAGTTCAATATTAAACTCCACTTCACGAGCAGGTGGTATGCCCGGAAGTTCCTCTAGAAACACGTCTGGGAATTCTGACACGATCGGATGATTCTGGATAGATGGAGATTCAGCCTCCAAATCATGAACAGTAGCTAGGTAGCCCTCGTAACCATGTGACAATAATGCACGTGCTTGCAAGGTTGAAATTATTTGTATGGACCTTCCGGGTATGAAATCGTTGTGAATGTACTCTGGTACATTTACATCATCGAAGATGACCCGATATGAATGGCAGTCAATGGTGGCATGATGTTTGGATAGCCAGTCCATGCCTAATATCATGTCGAAATCGCACATGTCCAACAGAAGTGCGTCAACTGGGCGAATATTATCGTCAAACTCGAGGGGAAGACTCTTGTACCCATGTGTTATGCTTACAGAGTCTCTTAAGGGCGTGGAAATGTTTAAGACATTTTCTAATGGCATAGGAGATATCCTAACATTCTTGGCATAAGCAGTAGAGATGACCGAATGAGTAGCACCCGTGTCAAATAAAATGCATGCAACTTGACCATACATATACAAGATTCCAATGATGGTACCTGTTGACTTGTTGGACTGATCACGCGAGGTCGTGTACACCCGTCCAGTAGGAGGAGGTGGCTTGGAGTCGGCATGTCCAAATGTGCCCTCTATCTCACCCTTGCGGCAGTCCTTCATGCGATGACCTGGCTGGCCACACTTGAAGCAAGCATCGTTGTCACGGCGACATGACCCTGGGTGCCTGCGATTACAGGTAGTGCAGAGAGGGTGAGTATACCCTCCAACAGGTTCCCTTGCTGGCTGGGAGCCTATTCAGAAAAGTATACATGAGACATGGTTTATGGGTACAAACAGGATAATGCAGAAAATCGTAAGACCTAATACCAGTAATAGCTGCACGGTTGGGTTGTGAACCTATGCGGTCCTGCTCCCTTTCGTTGCCATGATTCCTGGTAGAAGATGCTGAAGTGTCAGAATTATGAATTATAAGCATGTAACATAAAAAATGAGTAAGTTTAGGGACCTGCTGCTATTGGAGTTGCTAGCGTTGTTACGGTAATTATCATTACCGCCACGCCTATCCGAAGCAGAACGGTCTTGGGTCTGACCGTTACCCTTGTGCTGACTAGGCTGCTGCTGAGTAGCCGGTTGAGAGCGGTCCCCAATCTTCTGCCTGAAAGATGCAATTTATAGAGAAAGATTAATATTTGAATAGTACTGAACGAATTGAAATGATCATCGTCGAGTGACGAAATATACCTCTTCTCGCGTCTCTCTGCCTCTCCAAACTCATCCCTCTCTTGCATCATCTCCAACTTGCGTGCTGCATCAGCTACTTGTGCCACCGTGTTGAAGGTAGCACACACTAAGTTATTGGCGACTGATGTACGAAGAGCCCAACGAATTCGTGGTACGCTTGCTCCTCAGCAGTACCTGCTGCTGCGCCAAGAAAACCAGCCAAACGAAGAAACCTTTGCATGAACTCGTTGCTGTTCTCCCCAGCTCTCTACCTAATTCTGTGGTACTCCCACTTCAGCTTATCCTGCTCAGCCTTGGGGAAGAATTGTCCCATAACCAACTCCCTGAACTGAGCCCAAGTCAAGCCAGCCACCCAATTGTCGCCTCCCTCAGACTACTTCACTGACTTCCACCATTCAAGCACATCTCCTTCAAACTTGTAACAGGCCAACCTTGCCTTGAAGACAGGGTCGCAACCCATTGCATCAAAAATCTTCTCAATATGATCTAGCCAGCTCTCAGCCTCATTGGGATTGTCAGTCTTCTCGAAGGATCGCGGACGTTGCTTGTTGAATTGCTCCAACCGTGTGATCAGTGTAGCTGGAGGAGGAGGAGGATTCTGATGCTGGTTGTTGGAAGCTTTCACCTCGGACCTGATTTCATTCCTCAGTTGAGGAAGCATGGCCTGCATCGCAGCTTGAACTGCTACGTTGAGTTGTTCCTGCTCGTGTGAGAACCATCTGACAGTATAAAACAAAATGCATGATTAAACTGATTAAAACATAATATATATATATATATATATATATACATGAAAAAAATTTATGCCAATAAATCATGAGAAAAATTTTATGCATGAAAACAGTGTATGAATGCATGATGATGAAATAACATGGGTTTGGGTGAACGCCTTTGGGTCGGTTCACCTAAACAAAATGACATGACGAAGATGAACGCCTATGGGTCGGTTCATCAAAACAAAACAATAGATAAAAGCATATGCGACTAAATATGGCCAGTCCTGTACCAACCATTACTTAGTCAAAATTCCTGCGACAATGATACATGATATAAATGCATGAAAACAAACTGTCAGTTCTAGGAAGACCATGGTGAATACCCACTAATCACAGGTCATGTTTTGAGAGCCTACAGGTCAAAGCCTTGGCTCTTATACCATATTTGTAACACCCCATTTTGGTAAATTGAATGTCACGCGTGATTATGACGTGTCATCAAAGCATACAAGGTAAATATCTTAAAAACATTAAATGGCCATGAATGGAAATATCGGAAACAAACATCGGCAGTCCAAGTATAAGCTCATCACACACAAACATAATTACTGAAATGGATAAGGATTAAACAATGTCCAAAGAAATAAGTAGCAAAATGTATGAAGAAATGCATAAAGTAAAGAAGGCTAGATAGCTTCCAATCCATATGCACGTACGCTTAAAGTCTACGAGCGCCCTTGAGTACCTGCCATTTGGGATCATGAAAGGAAAACGGCTGAGCATAACGCCCAGTGAACGGATATACAAGTATAACATGGAATAACAAAAGCATAAAAGACTAATAGCAGTGGAAATGTATAAGTCCTAGATAACCTGGAAACATGTTTATAAAACTGGTTTTATAGTTTGAAAAGACTTATGTTTTTATGTAAAATCTGTATTACTTAGCCAATAGCCCATATAGGTCATGAGGTTCCACCGTGCATGAATACTTGAAGGGGAGACCTCGTCATGCAATTAGAGGGGTTGCCTCTAATTAAATAGTCTGGGTAGGAGGGATCAACTCCTTGTGAAGGATGCAAGGCACACATCGCATTCACCATGAAAATCCTATAAAACATGTAACTAGGATGCACCCATACGCTCCACATGATAATAAATATACGCCAAAACTGAAAAGGGACGCCACAAGCAATCACTCCGCCGTGGGGAAGTCATAACACATGTGCTTCCAGTGTTATGGTTATGGTACCTGCATAACTAGGTGATACTGGTCATGCATGTATATGGCTTAGGCTCTTAAACTAACATAAGCAATCAAACATATAAAATAAATACTGGTAAAACAGTTGGCTGCAAACGGGAAATCCTAATAAGAAAAGAATGTCCATACTGAAGGACGGGAAATCCGTACCTTGTGTCCAGTGAGCGAAGAAAGACGAAAGGATGAAAGCCCTACTCGGATCTCACTAATGCTACATAAATAGGGGACATGTATAAGTATTCTGTTTACAGAGCATGTAACTGATTATATCATGTATTAACTTGTTGTATATGTTCTTGTCTTGTTTTACTCATTTTAATGTTATACTGTGTTTATCATGTATTTCATGTATTCTGATTAAGTATTAACTTGTATTCTTGTATTATTATAGTTGTTATGTAATAATAAGTAACTTTCTAAAAATAGCAGGTTTCCTTAATTAGAAAGTTTCCAAAAATAGATTAGCTTCTAAAATAGATCAGTTTCTAAAAATATAAAGTTTCCAAAAATAGTAAGTTTCCTGAAATAGAAAGTTTCCAAATTTTAAAATAAGCTGGATTAATAAGCTACTCCCTCCGTCTCAATATTATTGTCCAGTATACTATTTTCGGACGTCCCAAATTAATTGTCCAGTTCCAAAAATAGATAAGGAATGTAGATTAAGTTTACGAAATCGCCCTCACTTGAAGGTACAATTACAAACAATAAGAAAGTTGTAAATTAATTTAGTAAGGGTAAAACTGTCATTGTGTAAAAAGTAGGAGAGAGAAAGCTGAAAAAGTGATTCTTTTATTAAACTGCGTGTTTTTTATCGGTGGATAATGTAGAGATTTTGCTAGGTTCAATTGTTGTTCTCGGTATCTTATCGAATTGATTATTGGCTTAAAGTACGACTCAGTTGATTCTGGTAAAACAAATATTTTTGGTTGATTCTAAATAAAAAGGTGCAAAACAATTAAAGTAAATGACTAAAAAGGTAAAATGCGTTAAAGTAAAATGGCGAGAAATTAAAAGGCGTTAAAATAAATCTAAGTCTAATTAAAAGTAAAGTTGTGCAATATTAAAACTTTGAAAAGTAAATTAATTTAATGACTTAAAATTAAAGCGTGACGAAAATTAAATTTGACTAAGTATTAAAAATAAAACAAAGCAAAAATAAAATTCTAAACCCTATTCCATCGGAATCCAGATCGGAAAGCTGTCACCACGTCCATCGGAATGTCAGATCGGAATATGGGAGTAAATCTATCGGAATGAAGAAAGATGCTACCTATCGGAATAATAAAAGTGCTATCTATCGGAATGTTGAAAGTGCTATCAATCGGAATGTTGTTCAGATCGGAAAGCCTAGATCGCAATCCCAGATCGGAATGTTGCTGAGTAAAATCAGGCAGCACTTCGTCTTATCAAACCTCAAGAGCCGTCGGAATATGCGATCGCAATGTGCGATTGCAATCCCAGATCAGAATGAGGGGGATGTTACTAGATCGCAATCCTCAGATCGAAATAGGCCGTCGCAATATGAAATCCCTAGATCCAATTCTGTCACAATCGGAATGTGGAGAAGTCGAGCTGTCGCAATGCCAAATCCCTTACTTTCCGATGGAGCACAATTTCGTAATAAGCACACGAACCAAATAAGCTAGAACTAATAAGCAGTAACCAAAAACTTGAATGAAATGGAAAAGGAAGAGATAATAAGCAACAAAGTTAAAACCTTTCAAAATTTAAAAGACGAAACTAAGTAAAATGGATTTTAAAAAGTAAAACTTTTAAGAAAACTTTTAAAACACTTAAGTTAAATACCAAATAAGCACATAAGATTGTCAAACTTATGGCTTATGTCGTATGGAAACTTAAAGGGAAAAGAAAAGATGAAACTTTTAATCAAATAAGCAAATGGATTAAGCAAACCTTGCTTAATCCGAAATTTAAACAAACTAAAAAGAAGAAAAGTAGAATGAGATTGATAAAAAGAACTTGATAAAAGAAAAGTAAAGATTAAAGAACACGAATTTAAAGAACACGAATTAAAAACTTACTTGGAATTAAAAGGTATTAAAAGTGCAAGACAAGTATTTAAATTGACATGTATTTAAAGAGCAAGTAATTAAAAGGATGGAAGACTAATTGTCACCTTAGCCAACACAATGAAAATGATTAAGAACTAATCTATATATAGGGGAGGATTAAGGAATGCTTAGGAAGCTTCCTCCCCTCTTTCCTTTCTCCTTAATTGCATCATTAGGTCCTTCCTTCTTAATCTCTTTGTTAATTGCACCATTAGTTCTTAAGCCTTTAAATCTTCTTTAATCTTGGACTTCAAATGGCTTTGTCTCGGGATTTCTTCAAACTCGTCTTGTAATTCTTCAATAAATTAGACTTGAGTTCTTCGGCTTTAAGTAAACTTCCGTCTTTCGACTTTTTCTTCGATAAATCTTCAGAATTGGTCTTGGACTTCCGTTCTTTTTGCACTCTTGACTTCTTGACTTCGTCTTTCGTCTTTTTCTTCGATAAAAGCCCGTAAATGCCCGTGTTTTCTCCACTTTCCACCTTTTCGTCCTAAATCACAACAAAAACACAAACCACACATAATTCCGACATAAAAGACATAAAATACACGTTTTGGCTCGGTTATTATTGTAATTAAGTGGTAAAAAGGATGGGTGTTTACACACCTATCAAATCCCCTACACTTGACCATTGCAATGTCCTCATGCAATGCATTAGTTACAAAGCACGTTTACATTTTTCATCATAATCAATCCACCTTGGCCTTTATAAAAGAGATAGAAAATTACAAATGTGACAATCCGTCAATTTATGGTTGATATTTTATTCTCAATGTTTATTTGAAAACATTATTTTAATATTACATTATGAACTCACTTATTTTTGGGAAGTAATTTGGATTTACGTCTTGAAGTAGCATCGACTACGTCTAAACCGGAGGATTCAACGTTACGTGCTTACGTTTACATACACCGTCTTTGGTGACAGTCCGACATTTCAGAAAATAAATTTGTCCATGAATATTATTTTGGAGTTTTAAATTTGTGTTGGTTCATAAACTCACAAATTTACGAGAAGAGATTAGGACTTACGATTTTATTTTAACGTCCTTTACGACTAAACCGGAAACCTTAGGATTACGTATTTACGTTTTCGAACTCCGTTTTTGATGAGACAATTTTTATTGGATTCGTTTTGTGACGTTGATTCATAATTTATAAAAACGTCTTTCGTAAAACGACCCGAGGACACTCAAATCGAGGAAACTAGATTCGAGGAGTACCCGTAAATAAATGGGGATGAGACAAGTGGGACACTTGTCCCACCCCCAAAACCGGCCACAACTAGCTACTTAACACCATGAGGTGTCAAGAGTAGCTAACAAGCCTTACACATGTCTTAAGCTTAAACATTAAGCTACCTTACAACAAAATCACTTGCCATTTACCATTTCTTTCATTTTCACCATGCAATACCACTCAAAATCCTCTCTACCCTCTCTCTAGTTCGTCCCATATCTCTCAAAAACATCCATCATTGATCAAATTTAACCACAAAATCCTATGGTATTCATATACATGTTGATGCCCTTTTGAAGCCCTATTGATTGGTGCAAGTTATAACATCCAAGGAGGAGTATTCATGGTGTCTTGGGGCTGATTTTTCCACAAGGAGTTCATGGAGCATGGTGGTCTTGAAGATGGTCTTGGCTATGCACAAGTTTCTCCATCAAAAATCCATGTTTTGATCAACCTACATCATCATGGTGGTATAAAGATTGTCCTCCTCATCTTCTTGTTAATTTGATTATGTAAACATGTATTTTATTTCCTATTGTATATGTATATGATGATTATATGATGATAAAAATGTTATGTGGGGATTTGTTGTTGATAAACATGATTAAAAAGGTGAAAAACTATAAGAAATAAGGTTAAAATCTTGGTTAAATTTGATGGCTGTATAAAACAGTAAAGAACCATATGGTAAACTGATAAAATGATGAAGTAGAATTGATATACAGTAAGCTATGGGTCTTGTACACATGTGAGAGTTGGCCATGCAATGGAATCAAAATAATGAGTGAGATATGATCAAAACAAGTTTAAGGTATAAATCTGAGGTTACTGTTTTGGACGATTTTTAGAAAATACTTAAAGGATGATTCAACAGTAGCTATAGAAGATTAAATGTAGAAAATATCATGTAGTTTATGTGATAAAAATTTGAGCTTCTATCTCCATGTAGAACTCAAGATATGGCAGTTTTGGTGAAAGTGAAGATAAAAATCAGATTTTTGGAAATTAAAGAATAATACTATTATATAAGCACTCAAATTTTAATAATATAAATTATAATTAAAACCCACTAACTCATGAATTTTATTTATAAAAATATGTACAATGATAAATAAGTGGACATTTTATAAAAATGGTAACTTGTTATGTTTTATAAGATATAAAACTATAAACATGATTTTTACGACTTTTTTGGCTATTGCCGTAAAAATTAACGTTTTTGTTAAATAAAACTTAGATGGTTGGACCCGTCTAATGAAAACTTTATAAAACTTATATACTGATATATAGACATGTATAACAAGTAAAAACCGATAAAACCCGAACTATAGGGCATACGGACATTAACGAGCTAAGTAAACATATTGGACTAATACTTGGGCTAATAATTGGACTAAATAAGATAAACACCCATAAAAAGAACTTATTGGGCTTAACCCATTTGGGCACAACTTGAAAGTGTATGTACTGATAATATAAGTACAAAATGGATTAAAATAAGTTAAGAACTTATAATAGGCTTATTGGACCTAAAACACGTAAATAGGTAAAACGAGAAAACTAGTATAAAAGTTATCGACACATAACACAAAAATGAGTAAATGAGAATATGCAAACCCACGTGATCATCATATATATATAATCATCATATGTATACATATATGGTATTTTTATAAAGTCATTGGACAAACGTCTAAGACCGATTATTATTTATATAGGTTTCCGTGATTGAAGCACGTACCGTACGTCCGAATTGCCGATAACCCGCCTTCCCACATCAACGTGAGTTCATAGCCTCGCACTCTTTTAAATGTTTTTATGAAATGTTTTATAAACCCGCGAGGGAGATAACATGTTAGTTTTTATAAAATAGGACACCATTTGTCCCGATTGTTTGTTTATTGATTTGGACCCGAATGATTGAATGACCCGATTGTATGACCCGATAAATGATTAAAGGACCCGATAGATGAAAATAAATGGATTATTAAAGTTAGGTTATGTCACTAAAAGTCCCATTAGCATGAATTGTGAACTACCGGGATTTGGTAGACGCTTGTGCATATAATAGTACTATTTGGGGACGATCACCCCAGTTCGCGCCTTGACGGTTGATCCCCGTCGTGCCACATTGATTGGTAAGCGAATTTATGTATGAGAAGATTTCCATAGCGTGACCTTTGTGACGACACGCTACTTTAGATGGGCAAAATTGGTATCGCGTTAGCTACCTGTTTTGGTTTTAGTAAGGTAACAATGTCATGCGGCTTATAATAATCCAAATTACCGAAATACTAATAGACGCTCCGAATTACGATGTAATGCCTGACTAGCAATACAAGGTCATACTATTGATATTATGTTCGTGTTTTGGTTTTCATAACCATATTCATATAACGGTTTTTATTTTCATACAACGTTATAAGACGTATTGTATGATTTTTTACGACATTGGCTCGTATGATAATTTTTAAGGCAAATGCCTATATTATGATTTTCGATAAGAGTTTGTATAAAATGACTTTGGCTATTTTATGGCCTATTACAAAGATTTGTATAAAATGATTTTGGCTATTTTACGGCCTATTACAATGATTTGTACGAATGGATTTTTGGTACTAATTTTATACCAAAGTTATATTGATGGAATTTATTAAACTCTATGAATTCACTCGGCGTTATCGCTGACCTTTTCTTTTAACATGTTTTATCTCAGGTACTTGAAGGTAATTCTCGGGAAGACAACAAGAATTCATGGCCCGCACTTAAACAATATTTTCCATTCAAATACTTTGTAAAACTTTGTATGAAATGTAATGACTTGGGACCGATGTAACTTTAATGTTTATGAATGGAAATGATTTATTATTAAACGACGCAATTTTTATGCGTTGTCTATGATGTGAGTAATGTGCTATCCCGTAACACCAACGAGTCTTCCGCTGTACTGAGTTGTATAAATTTGGGGGTGTTATAGTTTGGTATCAGAGCTCTCGTTATAGAGAACGAAAGATTTTTAAAACCAAGGTTTTGAATAAAACATTTCAAAATCTTTTAACTATAAACATTTTTCTAAAATGTCTAAAAATCTTTTGACTATAACGGTGCCGAAGAATTCCCGAGTTACCGACAAGGCCAGACTGAGAAGTGTTATTTTAATATATATAACTTGGATTATATATATATGATGTAATTTTATTACATGATTGTTTGATGATTATTTTGATTTTTATACGAGGTATTTATACGACGTAGATTGTCACAAGTAACCCTAACTCCCCTAGTAAATTAATCGAAGCTATTCTCGTAGAAATTCTAGCTATCCTAGATCTAAACCAAGTTGTGGATATTTATGATCCCAACAAATGGTTGATATTCGTAGAAATGTAGATATTAGTTGATTGTGACATTGAAGAAGAATTGGCGAAATTAAAACTGATATCAATGTCATGACGATCTTTTCTTATAGAGTGGAGTTTGACAAAACGTTATCACCTGGAAAGATGTCATCTGATTCGTTGTCATCCAATTCTTAAATTGAAATCGAAAGGGTGAATGTTGCACTTGAGGCTGTAATTGGAACCATTACCCAAAAGCCTCATGCCACTAATACCTTTCCGAGAAGCCTAGTTGAATGATCAAGTCATTTCATATTAATGACTCATTTAATAATTGTTGTTGTAAGAGCTATAGGATTGGAATTAAGTGTTGATTCATATTGAGATTGTATTGCCTTTACAAGGCTGAAGAATAAGGTTGTAAGTATTGGAAAATGAAGTAGGATATCGACTTGAGTATAAAATTGGTTGAAACTTGGATAAAGTAAAATTTAACTTATATGGAATATAAGATTGATAAGAGGAAGTTGTTAAGTTCTGTGATTGAATATTAAGGTTGTAATTGATTGTTGATTCGTGTTAAGGGTTGTTCCTAGGCCATTGTCCACTAATAAGGATGCCCAGTGTCCAAGAAATAAATTGAAGAAATCTTCTTCTTAATTGGGACCGATGGATCTTTCGGGACATGTGGAACACCTAATGACTCTTGTAGATTAGTATTCATTGTGGTATCTTTAAAAATAATCCCTAACTTAACTGAGACATCACTTGGTAGGATGAGTTCTGAGAATTGTATGACATAGTGACACATAATGTGTTACGGTACAATTTTGACTTGTTTGTGATTAATGAAAAAGACTACCTTTGATTACTAAATCCTACATGTATCGATGTTATCTATCTTCTATTGCTTCATCCTAATGTTCGCATTAGTGATGCAACCATTGAACAAGTACTCATCTTGATTTGAGTTACGTTGTGGATTAATCTCTTTGTATTCCTGAGTGCCATCGAAGTCATGAACCTCATGATTATTTGGCTAAGCTCATTTCCTATCATATCGTAGTTAATTCTTGGTGAACAAGCTTTCATCACTCTTTTGTAGATCACTCATTGTTTTTATAAGACAAAACAGTATCCATTGAGAAAAACTGAATTTTCATCACTGAAAGGATTATTTAAAATAAGATTTATAAGTGATTGTTATCGAAAGGAAATTGTTTATAAAACATCTTGGAAAACCTAATTGTTTTCATAACAAAGAAAATCTTTGTAAATTTATTCTTGATTCTTATTTAAGAATTAAGCATGAAAATGTTTTTATTATAAACATGATGATAAAATTTTGACGAACTGAGTATTGCATCGTTAATCTTGAAATTGTATATAGATGCGCGCCTACATACAATTTGGAATGGACTATGCAAGACTGATTAGTAGTCACCATAAAACTAATGAATAAACACTACATTTTCTTTGAAGATTGTGAAAGATTAAAATTTTTATGAGATCTGCAGAAGTGAAAAATAGGGACATATTGATAGGGACACCTACATATGTACCTGTAGCATCTATTCTTCTGAGTCAAATTTACTCATCTGTGGAAATTGTCTTATTTGACAATTGACAATTCTTTCTTGTCCAATTCTCCCGTAGTGAGATTCTTAGGAAAAGTATCTGATTACTGAGTGTTGATACCCGACTGGATGTATCGACGTTCCTATCATTTCTTATGATTTGATTTCATTTGAATGACCTGGGTAACGATCCGAGGAGCTTTCGAATGCGTACTCAAATTATGAAAACATGGGATATATTCATATTCGTTAAATGTTTTCGTCTGTACCTGATTTGAAATTCTCTCGCGTAAATTATGAGTTGACCTTACTCTTTTAATGGTAGTTGTGTCTCCATATATCCTTGAATTTGTGAAGGATTATGAATTATTATTAGTCTTTTGAGAAGTTCACATCTTATCGACGATAATGAAACTGGACGGTTGATAGTGCTAGTAGAATGGATTGATTGATTATGACATGACGACATTGTCTTAATTGATGGGAACTCGAGTAGAATTCCCCTAAACGATAAGATGTTGATTATCAAAAGTGATCTAAATAATTCTTGGTGGATGACGATATCCTGTATTTAGACTTGAAATTATATCGTGAATGGTTGTGAACTAGTTATAGATATTGTAATCTAGAAAGAACCTAATATAATTTATTAAAAGATGTTTATGTTATCTGAAACTTTAGTAAGTATTTGTTGATGAATTACCTAGACCTTCGCCATAAAGGCAAGTTGAAATTGGTATTGATTATATTTCCGGTGTTGCACTTGTGGCTTGTGCACTGTATGTCAGCACCATCTGAATTAAAGGAATTACCGTACAACTGAGAGAGTTGTCGGAAAAAGATATTATTATACCCAGCCTGTCATCATGAAGAGCTATGGTGTTATCATTCCTTATATTTATAGATTACTGTGACTGAGTAAATTGACAATCGAAAACGATATCCATAACTCGAAATGGAAGATTTGTTCGATCAATTACAAGGTTTTTGATCCATGGCATGGTTATCATCAATTTCGCATATGCGAAAAAGATTATGTATTCCAATCACTACATCTGGTACTTGTAATGAACATTATGAGTTTCACGTGATGTCGTTTGGATTGACCAATGCACATGTAACATTCATAAATTTGGTGAATCACGTGTGTAGGCTGTAAATTGATAAATTCATGCTTGCGATCATTAAGGACCATTTGTTTTTTTTTATAAGAATAAGAATGAGTTAATAATTATTTATAGACTGCCTTAAATTGGCCGAACAACTAAAACTTGTACCTTGAATATTTAACATAAGACATAAAACTTAATCCTTTACATAAAATGACCATTGGATTAATAATGGTAAGATGTATGCATATTGACTCTTCAAAAATTTAGAGCCCTTTTAAGACTTTGGATTTTACCAAAAAGAAATGGAAATATGATTTGACAAATGTTTTAACAAAGGATTTAAAAGGGATTATTCCCTTATACACTAAACATTTAACTAAACTTCCGTTTAGGGGTAAATGTTTTTGTATACCTCAAGATAACTTAAGAGGGATTGAGGAAACCATTTAAACCATGACTTGAAATCTGAAACGATAATTTTTGTTTTTCAAACTAAGAAAACTTTGACCAAAATATAAACAAAGGTTTTTCGAACATTTACGAATTTTATTAATTATTTTCGATAAATCAACCAAAAATCTTGTTAATTAAATTCAAATTTATTTTTGAGCATTTTATATAATTGGTCAAACTAAGAAATTTAAAATCTTTACGTTTACATTTCATAAAAAAAATTGAATACTTAATATTTAATTAGTTATAATAATTATTATTTAATTAATTGTAATAATTATCGACGCTTTAAACGTCGGATTGAGTAAAACGGATAAAGATGATAGTTGAGAAGAAACTAAAACTCAGAAAATGTGAAGAAATAATTTTTGAATAAATATGGACATGATAATTATATCATCTGGAAAAATGAATATAAATACTGACACATTATGTAGAAAATATGAAGAAAGGTGAACGTAATTACTGACGCATAATATAGAAAGAATATCTGAGTGAATTGTGGACATGATAATTACATCATCATGAGAAGTGAACATAGATACCGACGCATTATGTAGAAAAGATAAAGAACCAGTTAAGACATGTTCCTTAATAATGAAGGTGCAAATAAACTGCCGAACAATATAAAAATAAACGATGTTTATAAAAAGGATAATATAGATAATAAAAGGAGTTCGCGGCTAATGTAAACCATTAAAATTGAGAAGCCGATAGCGTTAAATGTTTCAAAGGCCACTTGTGGTTGCCTAAATATGGAGATTGTGAGATATAGTTATGTTGGAATTTGTAAGTATAAGTATTATATGTATGTCATTTTTGACTAAAAGTATCTTTGTCTAAAGAAATTGTACTGATGAAAATTATGAAGGCAGACATACATTAGTAAACGTTTAGCTATTGCAAAGGTCATCATCTGAATTTGATTCGATTTAAGTCATCGTCGACAGACTGACCAAATCTGCTAATATCATTCCCGTTAATGATAATTGCAAAAGAGTTATGTAAACATAGTGTGCCTGTATCGATCATCTATATATCAAGATCCTCGCTTCGCATCGAATTTCTAGAGATTTGCTCAGAAATCATTGAGAACGAACCTTGATGAGAGTACTATGTACCACCCCAATCGAAGGGACGAGGTAAAGTAACGATACAAAATACTATAAGCACTGTTCTATGTTTGAATGATTGACCTTTGGTAATGGACCGTGTAATCGTTTTCCTTTGGAGAGATTATCATTGATAATTATCATATTAGGATCGAGATTGAATCTTGTTAGGATCTAAATCTTAGAGCATCTGTAAGCAGGAGTTGAGATAAAGACATCTGACATACACCCATTGTGAGTTTGACATGTCTTTTAGGTTTAAGGTTTCCTATTATGGCGAACCTAACCTTACAAAATACCCGATCCGCGAGATCTGAAATGATTGTTGAAATTAGGATTTGATTATTAACTGCCGATAGTGGGCAGGAGGTTATGTGAATGTGAAATGTAGACCTTGAAGTGCCAAATGGGTAGCGAAGTTATGCCAAAATTTTTAACCTTGGAAAAATGAATTCATGATCTGACAAATCATGGGATATAAGTCCCCGTTGTATGGGACCATTGAGATGATGTAAAAGATTGGTTTGAAAGGCATATAAGCTGGATCTACCCTAGGACTTCAAGAACCGTGTGAATTATGTTTCGTAAATCGAACTTGATGGAATATCTATCAAGTGAAAATCTGACTGTTCTTAGTAAAGCTTAGATCGGCGAAAAGTTGCATTCATCAAAAACCCGTGTACATCATGGATAGAGAAAGTAAGTCAACATTAAGCCTGATCTTATTCCCGTAGTTATGTTTGATGAAACTCGCGTATTATAATGAATTACACTTGTAAGAAAAGGTCGAATGTGGAGGAAATACCCACATGGCTTTAACTCTATAAGAAGCGAGTAGTAAGGTAAGATGATCTTTGAGGACAAAGATCCTGTTTAGGGGTAAATGCTGTGACAATCCGTCAATTTATGGTTGATATTTTATTCTCAATGTTTATTTGAAAACATTATTTTAATGTTACATTATGAACTCACTTATTTTTGGGAAGTAATTTGGATTTACGTCTTGAAGTAGCATCGACTACGTCTAAACCGGAGGATTCAACGTTACGTGCTTACGTTTACATACACCGTCTTTGGTGACTGTCCGACATTTCAGAAAATAAATTTGTCCATGAATATTATTTTGGAGTTTTAAATTTGTGTTGGTTCATAAACTCACAAATTTACGAGAAGAGATTAGGACTTACGATTTTATTATAACGTCCTTTACGACTAAACCGGAAACCTTAGGATTACGTATTTACGTTTTCGAACTCCGTTTTTGATGAGACAATTTTTATTGGATTCGTTTTGTGACGTTGATTCATAATTTATAAAAACGTCTTTCGTAAAACGACCCGAGGGCACGCAAATCAAGGAAACTAGAATCGAGGAGTACCCGTAAATAAATGGGGATGAGACAAGTGGGACACTTGTCCCACCCCCAAAACCGGCCACAACTAGCTACTTACACCATGAGGTGTCAAGAGTAGCTAACAAGCCTTACACATGTCTTAAGCTTAAACATTAAGCTACCTTACAACAAAACCACTTGCCATTTACCATTTCTTTCATTTTCACCATGCAATACCACTCAAAATCCTCTCTACCCTCTCTCTAGTTCGTCCCATATCTCTAAAAAACATCCATCATTGATCAAATTTAACCACAAAATCCTATGGTATTCATATACATGTTGATGCCCTTTTGAAGCCCTATTGATTGGTGCAAGTTATAACATCCAAGGAGGAGTATTCATGGTGTCTTGGGGCTGATTTTTCCACAAGGAGTTCATGGAGCATGGTGGTCTTGAAGATGGTCTTGGCTATGCACAAGTTTCTCCATCAAAAATCCATATTTTGATCAACCTACATCATCATGGTGGTATAAAGATTGTCCTCCTCATCTTCTTGTTAATTTGATTATGTAAACATATATTTTATTTCCTATTGTATATGTATATGTATATGATGATTATATGATGATAAAAATGTTATGTGGGGATTTGTTGTTGATAAACATGATTAAAAAGGTGAAAAACCATAAGAAACAAGGTTAAAATCTTGGTTAAATTTGATGGCTGTATAAAACAGTAAAGAACCATATGGTAAACTGATAAAATGATGAAGTAGAATTGATATACAGTAAGCTATGGGTCTTGTACACATGTGAGAGTTGGCCATGCAATGGAATCAAAATAATGAGTGAGATATGATCAAAACAAGTTTAAGGTATAAATCTGAGGTTACTGTTTTGGACGATTTTTAGAAAATACTTAAAGGATGATTCAACAGTAGCTATAGAAGAGTTAAATGTAGAAAATATCATGTAGTTTATGTGATAAAAATTTGAGCTTCTATCTCCATGTAGAACTCAAGATATGGCAGTTTTGGTGAAAGTGAAGATAAAAATCAGATTTTTGGAAATTAAAGAATAATACTATTATATAAGCACTCAAATTTTAATAATATAAATTATAATTAAAACCCACTAACTCATGAATTTTATTTATAAAAATATGTACAATGATAAATAAGTGGACATTATATAAAAATGGTAACTTGTTATGTTTTATAAGATATAAAACTATAAACATGATTTTTACGACTTTTTCGGCTATTGCCGTAAAAATTAACGTTTTTGTTAAATAAAACTTAGATGGTTGGACCCGTCTAATGAAAACTTTATAAAACTTATATACTGATATATAGACATGTATAACAAGTAAAAACCGATAAAACCCGAACTATAGGGCATACGGACATTAACGAGCTAAGTAAACATATTGGACTAATACTTGGGCTAATAATTGGACTAAATAAGATAAACACCCATAAAAAGAACTTATTGGGCTTAACCCATTTGGGCCCAACTTGAAAGTGTATGTACTGATAATATAAGTACAAAATGGATTAAAATAAGTTAAGAACTTATAATAGGCTTATTGGACCTAAAACACGTAAATAGGTAAAACGAGAAAACTAGTATAAAAGTTATCGACACATAACACAAAAATGAGTAAATGAGAATATGCAAACCCACTTGATCATCATATATATATAATCATCATATGTATACATAATTGGTATTTTTATAAAGTCATTGGACAAACGTCTAAGACCGATTATTATTTATATAGGTTTTCGTGATTGAAGCACGTACCGTACGTCCGAATTGCCGATAACCCGCCTTCCCACATCAACGTGAGTTCATAGCCTCGCACTCTTTTAAATGTTTTTATGAAATGTTTTATAAACCCGCGAGGGAGATAACATGTTAGTTTTTATAAAATAGGACACCATTTGTCCCGATTGTTTGTTTATTGATTTGGACCCGAATGATTGAATGACCCGATTGTATGACCTGATAAATGATTAAAGGACCCGATAGATGAAAATAAATGGATTATTAAAGTTAGGTTATGTCACTAAAAGTCCCATTAGCATGAATTGTGAACTACCGGGATTTGGTAGACGCTTGTGCATATAATAGTACTATTTGGGGACGATCACCCCAGTTCGCGCCTTGACGGTTGATCCCCGTCGTGCCACATTGATTGGTAAGCGAATTTATGTATGAGAATATTTCCATAGCGTGACCTTTGTGACGACACGCTACTTTAGATGGGCAAAATTGGTATCGGGTTAGCTACCCGTTTTGGTTTTAGTAAGGTAACAATGTCATGCGGCTTATAATAATCCAAATTAACGAAATACTAATAGACGCTCCGAATTACGATGTAATGCCTGACTAGCAATACAGGGTCATACTATTGATATTATGTTCGTGTTTTGGTTTTCATAACCATATTCATATAACGGTTTTTATTTTCATACAACGTTATAAGATGTATTGTATGATGTTTTTACGACATTGGCTCGTATGATAATTTTTAAGGCAAATGCCTATATTATGATTTTCGATAAGAGTTTGTATAAAATGACTTTGGCTATTTTATGGCCTATTACAAAGATTTGTATAAAATGATTTTGGCTATTTTACGGCCTATTACAATGATTTGTACGAATGGATTTTTGGTACTAATTTTATACCAAAGTTATATTGATGGAATTTATTAAACTCTATGAATTCACTCGGCGTTATCGCTGACCTTTTCTTTTAACATGTTTTATCTCAGGTACTTGAAGGTAATTCTCGGGAAGACAACAAGAATTCATGGCCCGCACTTAAACAATATTTTCCATTCAAATACTTTGTAAAACTTTGTATGAAATGTAATGACTTGGGACCGATGTAACTTTAATGTTTATGAATGGAAATGATTTATTATTAAACGACGCGATTTTTATGCGTTGTCTATGATGTGAGTAATGTGCTATCCCGTAACACCAACGAGTCTTCCGCTGTACTGAGTTGTATAAATTTGGGGGTGTTACAACAAATATTCAAAGTAAAGAAATCAAAAGCATACCTTGGGTTTTGGAAATGTCATGAATAATCATCATCCTCAAGTTTTCACTTTCTCCAAACCAAGCTTAAAAACGAGATCATTGTTATTATAAGTTAGCAAACTAACACGAACTCATGTGGGCCAATTACTCACTTAGACTCCCTTATTCCTAGGTGTATCTCTTATATTTTATTTTTGTCTTGAATGATCACGAGGATGCATTTTTGACTTATTCCGATAGTTATTTAGTCCGAAAATAAAGTGAACGATTTAATCAATAGTTAGCTAAAGGATAAAATCTTTTAAAACTGCTTCTCGGGACCTCATAAAGTTCATATCTTGGCATAACTCGCTTCGCGATTTGAGACCTTTCTCGGACCGATATTTGGCAGCGACTTCATACTTCAAACCTTGAGAGATGTTCATGAAATAATGGTCTTCTCTTCATATAGGAATTCCTTCACTTGAAGTTTTTGAGAGATTCTTCATATTTGGACCACGACTTCTTCATTTTTCTCCAATCTTTATTTTGGACTTTGATATACAACGATCTGCCTCCTTTTATGAATTGGATCTATTTATCCTCATAACTTGCTAGTGTCTTTTCGGATACACTTCTCCATGACTTTTGGGGAGTTTTTGCTTTTTGTCGTGTGTCTCGATCCTTCATATTGATTTTCGATAAATGATTCTTCACATCACTTTGGATCTTTAGCAACAAAATGTAGCCCTCATGCCTTGTTAGGACCTTTTTGGACTCGCCAATCTTCACATCCCGCTTCACTAAGTTATGCCTTGGCTGTGAACTCTAATCCATACCGAGCAACTTTTAAACGATCTTGGGCTAGAAGCTAAGTAACTTTTCAAATCGTACAACCTTATTTATTGCAGATAAATTTATTAGCAAGCGATGGGAGAATAGGCTTATAATTAACTCACATAAATTCACGAAAGAATACCGAACTTATAATTGGCTCTATCATCTCTCGTTCTCCACAGTTTAAAATCTCAAGAAATGAGACTCGTGGATGCTTAGCCTATTAAATCAAAGTTTTGGGTTTTCGAGTCGCCTATAGGATCTTGCAAACTCTTAGACTTTTTCAAGTTTAGAAATCGCGTTTTAATGTTCCCTTGATAAACGACTCTCTAGGATCAATTATAGGAACTTGCGAAAAGTTCTTGTTCTTAACCCGTGAGAGTTAAGATTTTCGCGTTTTATAGTTCCCTAAATAAAAGCCTAGCAAAACTTGACTTAAACACGTTAAGGATACTAACTAGAGTAACTTAGATAAGTAAACTCGGGTTGAGTCAAAAGATTCACAATGTTTGAAAATTAAAACCTCTTTATTAAACATTTATTCTAGCAAAGAAAGAAAATAACTATACAAAGGGAAAAACTAATAGGCCAAAATAGATTAAAAATTTTGAAAAATGTCGAAAAATTGATTTTCTGGTTAAAATGAGGACAAATACAAGGAAAAGGCCACTTAACGTTGATAGAAATCCCCCCACACTTAAGATAAACATTGTCCTCAATGTTTAAGCATGTGGGAGTAAACTCCCCTACACTTAGGACATTGTGGACTTTGTTTAAATCTTGCTAAGGAAGAGACAACTAAAGAGATTCCTATTTTAATATTGAGAAAATATAAAATAGTGAATCGAAAAGAGTTTAGGATAGAATCGGGAAGAAGGGAACACGGAATCACGGGTCATCAAGAATCATCAAGAGTGGATCATTAAAGCTCGAATCCCTGATTATAAGAAGAGAGGAGAGGAAAGCAAACCAACGGGTCTCCCCTACACTTAGGATAAAGAAAGCGAAAAGATAGATGCATGGGTTGCCTCCCAAGAAGCGCTTGGTTTTTGTTAACCGAGTTGTGAGCCTGACTCGACCTTGATTACCATAGGAAGAAGCATGAAACATATCCACCGGGATCAAAGACACAGTTTTCGTCCATCAAATAACACAAGCTTAAGGCGAACAAGGCAAGCCAAAGAAGAATAGGCAAGGTTCCCTTAAGCAACGATGGAGCACGGTGGAAGCAAGGGTGAAGTGGTGCAAGCATGTCTTCAATAATTCCAAAGATTTTTCCTTTTATTTCATCAGGTGGATACTGAGATGGCTGCAGAATATCGATACCGGGGTCGAACACCTTTTCCTTTAAGGGAAAATAGCACTCAGGCTCAGCAGAATGTGAAGAAGACCCGCGAAGAAGCTCAACCTCGTCCTCAGAAGGGGGACAAAGAGGTGTTAACTCATACGTGCTGCGGATATTGGTGTCGACCGGTTTCTTCTCCTTTGAAAGAATGTTCTTCAAATCCAAAGTAGGATCAAGACGATAATCTTCAAAATCATAAGGAGGAGCATCACTCTCATGAGGGAAGTAAGTATTGAGAAAGGTAGAGAAATCTTCCTCAAATGAGTAATCGTCCAAAGTAGGATCGAGTGATGGCGGAGGATCTTCATCATGTGAAGAATCGCTCGAAAGAGTATCAGCCTCATCGAAATCATCATACGTGGGCAGATCGGGATACTCAGAAGTAAGGTCGTCATAATCATCCGAATCTGAGCTAGAATCATCATCATCATAAGCATCAAAGACCGGTGGAGAATCATAAATGGGAGAAGCGTCCAAATTGGATAGAGAATCATCCACATCATCTTGAAAAAGTGGATTATCATTGCAAGACTCGAATAGAGGATTGTTGTAGACAACAAAGTCATCAAGCACATTAATCATATTCACTGATTCTCGGCCCCCAAAGGATTTACTTGTAAGCTTTCCCATTTTAAAAACTTGTGCATCATCCCCGACTCTTAAGATTAACTCACCTTCGGCAACATCAACTAGAGCTCGTCCGGTTCTCAAGAATGGCCGACCAAGTATTAAAGGAATACGAGGGTCCATTTCATAATCAACAACGACAAAGTCGACCGGGAAAGTGAATGTGCCAACTTTAATGAACACGTCTTCGGCAATACCAACGGGTTAAGCGAGAGTGCGATTTGCAAGTTCAAGAGTCATCTTTGTTGGTGTGAGGTCGGGCAATGATAGTGTTTTCCAAACACTCAATGGCCTCAAATTAATACTGGCCCCGAGATCAGCAAGGGCAGTAAACTCTTCAGTTTTGTTGAAAACGCAAGGCAACACAAAACGACCGGGATCTCCAAGCTTTTCCGGAAGTTCTTTAAAAATAACTGCATAGCAGTTTTCATTTAAGCGTGTGTTGGCGAGCTCAATCAACTTTTCCTTCTTGTTAAGCAATTCCTTGAATGCTTTGACAAATTTCGGCATGTGGACAAGTGCTTTGATAGGTGTGAAAACACCCATCCTTTTACCACTTAATTCTGGCTAAAACGAGACCAAAACACGTATTTAATATCATTTGTTTGGAATTATGCGTGGTTTTTGTGTTTATTGTGTTTTCAGAGTCAACCGGATGAATATTGAAGAAAACATGGGATTGCACGGGTTTTATCGAGGAAAAAGACTCAAGACGAAGTCTATTGTCCAAGAGATGCAAAAGATTTGAAGTCATTGTGCCTATTTGAAGATTTATCGAAGAATAGAGCCAACGATGAAAGATTCATATATGTCAAAGAACTCGAGTCTATTAAACAAAAGATTATAAGACGAGTTGGAATTATTTACCGACACTTCTCAAAATCCAAAGTCGGAAACGTTTATTTAAAGAGACGAGAAGACTAAAGAAGAAAGAAGAAAAAGAAGCCCAAACCAAAGCCCAATCACAAGCCCACCACCACAAGACTTTCCTATAAATAGGACCTTACTTCACAAAAATGGGACACTTAGTTTTTGAGGTAGTTTGTAGTTTTTTGATTCTCTCTAGTTTTAGAGAGAGAAAGTTCTAAACTTTCTCTCACTAGACTTCATCTTTTCTATTCCAAGATCAAATCTTTGTATTATTCATTAATCAAGTTCAAGTTTTTAGCTTTTAATCTCTAATCTTATTCTTCCTTTCTTTGATTTTGATTGATTTTGGTACAAATTTCGTATGATCCGTGTTGTTCATCAAGGATTTGTGCTTAAAAAGTTGATTTCTTTTTATGTTTCCTTAAGTTTATACACGAATAAGCTTTAAGATCCTTGTTCTTATTGGCTTATTTGTTGATTTAGCTTATTTACTTTTTAAAGTTTTTATGATAAGTTCATCTTTTTATCATTTGATTTATGTTTTTGCTTATTTGAAGCTTAGATAAGCTGTTTTTAGTGCTTATTTGATCAGCTTAATATAGGATTCGAGCTTGTTGGTGATTGGCTTATTCTATAGCTTATTCCCTAGCTTAAAATTCGGATCATCATCATTTTCGGAAAGGGTGAAACCCTTTTGCGACCTTGTATTCCGACCAGAGCACCATCCCTTCATTCCGATCACCCGATCGGAATAGGGTTTAGGTTTTTCCGATCTGCCCATTTGCCATTATTCCGATTGAGCAAGTTTTGATTATTCCGATTGTAGCTATTTAGAACATTCCGATTGATGTTGTTTCAATATTCCGATCAGTGCTTATTTTCCCAACATTCCGATTTGGACTATTTTTGATTATTCCGATTGGCAAGTTTTTTTTACATATTCCGATTAGTACTTCCCTAGACATTCCGATTTGCCCCCCTTTTCTATATATTCCGATCACTTGTTTTGCTATACTCCGATCTTACTTTCTTTTAGTACTTTTCAACTAAGTTCATATTTTTTTACAAAGTTTTCCAAGAGTTAGTTTTTATTGAGTGTCCATTTATTTTTCTAGTATAATCTTAAAGTTTTCAAACATTTATTTTTAAACTCGTCTTTTCACTTTAATCATTTAAAGCTTTAAGTTTACTCTTCGACACTTAATTACTTGTTATTAGTTTAAAATAGATAAAAAAACCATCACCTTTTTATTAACCAAGAACAAATCATTCCACTTAGAGCCGAGATCAATTCGAGGAGATACCGAGATTAAAATCCGAACCCCAAGCAAAACGCATACATTAAAATGGCGCCGCTGCCGGCTCTTTTCGTGAAGATTAACGGTTTTTTGTGAGAGACGCGTTGGCTTTTGGTATCCGTTCACTCGTTAACGTTATTTTTCGTATCAAAATTTTTCATAAAATCCAAAAACATTTGAAAAATCATAAAAAGCATTTATTTTTCAAAGTTTTGCACCAAAAATATTCTTCTTGCTTATCTATCGTTCTTTATGGATTTTTATGTCCATTGCGTCCGGTGTGGGAAACAATTATCTGGGAACGACTCATGTAAATGGTGTTCATGCGAGCGATGCAGAAGAGATCTTCTTCCTATTTCAATCGATTCACAACTTGGATTTTGTCCCTTGTGCAACTCGACTAATTCGTCCTTTTTGAATCCACCTCCTGTTCCCCCGTGCATCTATTGTGGAAGCGATTCTCATTGCCATGTTTCGTGCCCGATTCGATACCCGTATGGTCACGGGCAAGAACCAGGGTACAATTATGACAATGATAATAGCTATCCACAAGACGCACCTGATTTTTCTCCATACCCGTTTGGCAACAACTGTGGGGGCCCTCACGATACTTCTTATTGCCACCCAATGGATTATTATGCACCAAATCCGTGTTATAACTCTTCTCAACCGTTGACTTACTTTGAGCCACATCCGTTCTATAATTCTGGTTTTCATAACTGTGAGCCCCCACACCCCAACCTCAATCATCAATCCTATCAGAGAATTCAACAACTCACTACTTTGAATGAAGAAACACACTCCATTGTTTTGCAACTTCAAGAAGCCGTTGTTCTGCTTAAAGAAGTTAGGGACGAGGAAAAGCGACAGCAACAAGAGCAAGTTTCTAATCTTAGTGATTATACCCCTCCTCTTGTGCGTCAATACCATTATGATGATGATGACGATGAGAATACTATTTCTTGGTATGATCTAGTTGCTCAATGTCCTAGCGCAATTGTACTTCCCTCTCTTAATTTCCCCAACGCCTCTAAGGATTGTGATACTTCGAGTGAGATTAGTGATTTCGGTCTTGATAAATTCTTTGATGAGGTTTGTGATGTGCTAACTTTTGAGGAGCCTACGGATGAGGTCGCCCTTAATGATGATGTTCCTTTCACCAACACTTTGGGAGATGATTCTTTGGCTTTCTCTAATCCTCTTTTTGATCAAGATGATGATTTTACTTCTAGTGATGACGAGTCACTATCCGATGAAGACGTTCTGCATGAAACTTTCAAGATTTATTCGAACCCTTTATTTGATTTTGATGACGCCTATATATCTAGTGAGGTGAATCCACTCTTTGACGAAGGGATTGAGGACATTGATAGCGCTGATTCTCTTGCTATTAATGAGCATACTTTGTTAGCCATACCTCCTTCTATCCCAGAGGTGGAAAGACTTGACTCTACTGAAAAAGGGACGCAGGTGGAAGGTAATTGTTCTCATACTTCTCATATTATATTGCCACCTCATCCTACCACGTGCACACCCAAGCGGGTGATGTATCGCTTTTACTCTCCTCGTTTCATACCGGGAAATGAGGATAGGTGCTTTGACCCGGGAGGTGACAATGGCAATTCTATAATTGATACCATCACGGCTTTGCCGAGTGCTCAGCATCCATTGTCTTTGGGGGATGACAATGTGCTTACTTTACCCACCCCACCTCTCGTGGATCTTGATTTCACATACTTCTCGTATGTTGAACGGACCTTTCTCCCATTCAAGACTTATCCCCCGCCTCTCCTTTGTTGATGTCAACCGGGAACGAGGACAAGGTCTTTGATCCTGGTATTACATTTGAGGCTTCCCCATGGACTATTTAATTCGGGGACGAGTCAGGCTCGCGACTCGGTTAATATAAACAAGCGCTCTTCGGGAGGCAACCCGATTATCTATCTTTATCTGTTTTAATCATAAGTGTAGGGGGAGCCCCGTTGGTGTTTCTTGTTTTCTTTCTTATCATTGCAGGGATTCGAGCTTCAAAGACACACTCTTGACGACTTTTGACGAACCGTGATTCCGTGTTCTCATCCTCCCGGTTCTATCCTAAACTCTTTTGATTTCCTATTTTATATTTTCCAATATTAAAATAGAAATCACGTTAGTTGTCTTTTCCTTAACAAGATTTAAGCAAAGTGCACAATGTCCTAAGTGTAGGGGAATTTACTCCCACATGCTTAAACATTGAGGACAATGTTTATCTCAAGTGTAGGGGGGACTTCTATCGAAGTTAAGTGGACTTTTCCATGAATTTGCCCTCTTTTTAACCGGGAATTCGATTTTTCGACATTTTTTCAAAATTTTTAATCTATTTTGGCCTAGTTGTAGTTCCCTTTATTTTTGTTATTTTTCTCTTATTTTAATAAAATGGTTTTAACAAGTTTAGTTATCTTAGATATATTAGGCCCGTTGTGAATATTTTGACTTAACCCGAGTTTACTTATCCAAGTTCACTCTAGCTAGTATCCTTAACCATGTAGACCTTAATTGGTTTATTAGGCTAAGCATCCACGAGTCTCATTCCTTGAGATTTTAAATTGTGGAGAACGAGAAATGATAGAGTTAGTTGCAAGTTTGGAATTCTTTCATTAACTTATGTGAGTTAATTATGATCTTTTTCTCCCCTCGCTTGTAAATAAACAATTGCAATAAGTAAGGTCGTACGGTCTGAAAAATTACTTAGTTATTAGCCCAAGATCGTTTAAAAGTTGCTCGGTATTGATTAGAGTTCATAGCCAAGGCATAACTAATGAAACGGGACGCGAAGATTGGCGAGTCCGAAAAGGCCCTAACAAGGCATGAGGATTCCATTTTGTTGCTAAAGATCCAAGATGATGTGAAAAGCATTATTCTGAAGTCAATATGAAGGATCAAGACACACGACGAAAAGCAATCAACTCCCACAAGATCATGGAGAAATCTATCCGAAAAGACCCTTACAAGGTATGAGGATAAATCGATCCAAGTCCGAAAAGGAGGCGGATCGTTGTATATCAAAGTCCCAAATAAGGATTGAAGAAATAATGATGAAGTCGTGGTCAATATTTGAAGAATATCTCAACTTCCCCAAGTGAAGATACACACTATATATGAAGAGAAGACCATAATTTTAAGAACGTCCTCTCAAGATTTGAAGTATGAAGTAAATGCCAAATATCGGTCTGAGAAAGGTCTCAAATCGTGAAGCGAGTTATGCCAAGATATGAACTTTTTGAGGTCTCGAGAAGCAGTTTTAAAAGATTTTGTCCTTTAGCTAACTATGGATTAGATCGTCCTACTTTGCTTTCAGCCTAAATAAATTATCGAAATAAGTCCAAATATGCATCTTCATGATCATTCTAAGACAAAAATAAAATATAAGAGATACACCTAGGAATAAGGGAGTTTAAGCATTTAATTAAGCCATGTGTGTAAGTGTTTGAATTGCTAACTTATAATAACAATGATCTCGTTTTTAAGCTTAGTTTGGGGAACGTGAAACTTGAGGGTGATAAATCTCCGCAGCGCCGAAGCCCTAATGTAAGTCCTTGATCTCTTTGCAAGTTATTTCCATCCTTTTGTTTACTTTAAAGATTTAATTTCTCTTAGTACTTTCATTTTTGTTTAGTAGTATATTAATAAGGCCAAGGTTGATTGATTATGAGAAAAGTGTAAATGTGCTTTGTCACTAAGCATTGCATGAGGGCATGGCAATGGTTAAGTGTAGGGGATTTGATAGGTGTGAAAACACCCATCCTTTTACCACTTAATTCTGGCTAAAACGATACCAAAACACGTATTTAATATCATTTGTTTGGAATTATGCGTGGTTTTTGTGTTTATTGTGTTTTCAGAGTCAACCGGATGAATATTGAAGAAAACATGGGATTGCACGGGTTTTATCGAGGAAAAAGACTCAAGACGAAGTCTATTGTCCAAGAGATGCAAAAGATTTGAAGTCATTATGCCTATTTGAAGATTTATTGAAGAATAGAGCCAAAGATGGAAGATTCATATATGTCGAAGAACTCGAGTCTATTAAACAAAAGATTATAAGACGAGTTGGAATTATTTACCGACACTTCTCAAAATCCAAAGTCGGAAACGTTTATTTAAAGAGACGAGAAGACTAAAGAAAAAAGAAGAAAAAGAAGCCCAAACCAAAGCCCAATCACAAGCCCACCACCACAAGACTTTCCTATAAATAGGACCTTACTTCACAAAAATGGGACACTTAGTTTTTGAGGTAGTTTGTAGTTTTTTTATTCTCTCTAGTTTTAGAGAGAGAAAGTTCTAAACTTTCTCTCACTAGACTTCATCTTTTCTATTCCAAGATCAAATCTTTGTATTATTCATTAATCAAGTTCAAGTTTTTAGCTTTTAATCTCTAATCTTATTCTTCCTTTCTTTGATTTTGATTGATTTTGATACAAATTTCGTATGATCCGTGTTGTTCATCAAGGATTTGTGCTTAAAAAGTTGATTTCTTTTTATGTTTCCTTAAGTTTATACACGAATAAGCTTTAAGATCCTTGTTCTTATTGGCTTATTTGTTGATTTAGCTTATTTACTTTTTAAAGTTTTTATGATAAGTTCATATTTTTATCATTTGATTTATGTTTTTGCTTATTTGAAGCTTAGATAAGTTGTTTTTAGTGCTTATTTGATCAGCTTAATATTGGATTCGAGCTTGTTGGTGATTGGCTTATTCTATAGCTTATTCCCTAGCTTAAAATTCGGATCATCATCATTTTCGGAAAGGGTGAAACCCTTTTCCGACCTTGTATTCCGACCAGAGCACCATCCCTTCATTCCGATCACCCGATCGGAATAGGGTTTAGGTTTTTCCGATTTGCCCATTTGCCATTATTCCGATTGAGAAAGTTTTGATTATTCCGATTGTAGCTATTTAGAACATTCCGACTGATGTTGTTTCAATATTCCGATCAGTGCTTATTTTCCCAACATTCCGATTTGGGCTATTTTTGATTATTCCGATTGGCAAGTTTTTTTTACATATTCCGATTAGTACTTCCCTGGACATTCCGATTTGCCCCCTTTTCTATATATTCCGATCACTTGTTTTGCTATACTCCGATCTTATTTTCTTTTAGTACTTTTCAACTAAGTTCATATTTTTTTACAAAGTTTTCCAAGAGTTAGTTTTTATTGAGTGTCCATTTATTTTTCTAGTATAATCTTAAAGTTTTCAAACATTTATTTTTAAACTCGTCTTTTCACTTTAATCATTTAAAGCTTTAAGTTTACTCTTCGACACTTAATTACTTGTTATTAGTTTAAAATAGATAAACAAACCATCACCTTTTTATTAACCAAGAACAAATCATTCCACTTAGAGCCGAGATCAATTCGAGGAGATACCGAGATTAAAATCCGAACCCTAAGCAAAACACATGTATCATGCTTCGAGAAAGCTAATGTTGAAGTTCATTTGAGAGATCATCTTCACATAGCTCGACACCTGAGAGTCATCCTTGGTTAGCATTTTGGTCTTGCCTATACGAGAGGGATAAGGGATATTGGGTTTGGGTGGTGAAGGTGCAGGCGTACTAGGTAAAGGTTGAGATGTTGAAGGGTCCTTCCTAGGTACATCGTCATGACGAGGCGGAGACAGTAATGGTGCACTAATACTAGGTGTAGGAGGAGTAGGGATAAATGGTGGTGGAGGAGGTGTAAATGATGGGGGTGGGATTGGTGGATCGACAATGGTAATTCCACTACGAGTAGTAATAGCACTCACATTTGCTCGCGGATTGGTGACGGTGTTTGAAGGTAGAGAACTCGAAGAAGAAGGTTGAGCTGCGGGCAAGAAACTAGCAAGCATATTCTTCAAATCATTGGTTTGATTGCTGAAGGAGGATTGTATATTATCTCGAATCTCGGATCTTATCTCATTTCCTTGCTTGGTAATATCTCCTTTAAGATTGATAATTTGGCTCTGTAGATTCTTGATTTGCTCACCTTGGGTTCTCATGATGGCTTAAACATCGGGGTTAATGGGTGGTGCTTGTTGGGCGGGTAGGTGATAAGGATTAGAAGCTCTTGGTGGGATTTGGTTGCTTCTATTGTAGTTGTTGGCGGGGTTTTGGTTTTGAGGAGAAAAACCGGGTGAAAGGTAGTTGTTTGATCGGTAACTCAGCAAATTTCTATCCCCTTGTTGTCGAGCTTGGTAATTTTCCGGTGAATAATTACCATAAGCTGCATACACATTTTCCGGATTTCCTTAAGTCGAAGGACAATCGGTGTATGAGTGAGGACCGCCGCATGTTTCACAAGGATTAGCAACCGCTTTAACTTGTTGTTGTTGTTGGTTTGAAGCGAGAAGCGTGATACTTTTGCTCATTTTAGTCATCATGCGGGTGAGTTCGGTTATATCAGGGTTTGCTGAGGTGGAAGAAACATTGACTCTCGGGTTGTTCCTTGAAGAAGCGGAGGAATCCCAATTTTTTTGGTGAGTAGTCATGTTCTCAATAAGCTCTCTACACTCCTCGGGTCTCCTTTTCATGAATGTGCCACCGGTGGCTGCATTAATCGTATCACGATCACGAAAAGTCAATCCGTTGTAGAAAGTATCTATTAAGGTCACAGGGAGCATGTTGTGGTTTGGACAACGATCAAGCAAGACATTATATCTCTCCCAAGCATCAAAAAGAGATTCATCGGGATCTTGCATGAAACCGCTGATTTGATTGCGAAGGCTCGTGACCATGGATGGTGGAAAGTAGCGCGATAAAAAGCGTTGAGTCATGTCATCCCAAGTGTGAATAGAATTCTTCGGGAGACGATCAAACCATTTCTCGGCATGATGTGATAAAGTATGTGGGAAGAGTTGTAGGCGAAGAACATCCATTGTGGCACCGGGCAACTTCATGCTTTGGGTGATTGTAATGAACTTGTCGAGGTGTTTGTTGGCATCATCATCAGGCAATCCACGGAATGGGTTAGTTTGCACTTGCTGAATCATGTGGTGTTTCAACGAAAACTCCGGAGCGTTGATTTGCATCGGCGCAATCGGTCCTCCTCGTCCAAACATGGTAGGTTGATAAAGCTCCTCCATTGTCCGAAGATCGGGCTGTGGAAGAACATTGTTGTTATTGTTGAGGTGCGGTGGATTATTATTGTTGTTAACACCGGACATAGCTAAATCTTCTTGAGTCTCGGGCTCTTGATAATTAGAAGATCTAGTACGCATACACCTGAAAATGCAAAAGAAAAAGAAACCAAACACAAAGACAATATATATACACAATAAAGATAAAATCTTTTTGGATTTTTTTAAATTTTTAATTTTTATGGATTTTTAGCAATTTTTTTTAATTTTTATGATTTTTTTGAATTTTTTATGCAAGAAAAATAACGCTCACAAGTGAACGGATCCCAAAAAGCAACGCGTCTTTCACAAAAAACCGTTAATCTTTACGAAAAGAGCTGGCAACGGTGCCATTTAATAACTAGATTTTACTCAGGTTAAAAATTATCGTTGTACCAATCTTTTCGAATTGAAAAAGGAGTTTAATGTGCGACTCAGTCGTTCTTGGTGAAACAAATGTTTGTCGTTGTAGTATATTAAAAAGTGCGAGACTTAAATGTAAATGACATAAAAGTAAAATGGCGTTAAAATAAAACTTTTAAGAAAACTTTTAAAACACTTAAGTTAAATACCAAATAAGCACATAAGATTGTCAAACTTATGGCTTATTTCGTATGGAAACTTAAAGGGAAAAGAAAAGATGAAACTTTTAATCAAATAAGCAAATGGATTAAGCAAACCTTGCTTAATCCGAAATTTAAACAAACTAAAAAGATGAAAAGTAGAATAAGATTGATAAAAAGAACTTGATAAAAGAAAAGTAAAGATTAAAGAACACGGATTTAAAGAACACGAATTAAAAACTTACTTGGAATTAAAAGGTATTAAAAGTGCAAGACAAGTATTTAAATTGACATGTATTTAAAGAGCAAGTAATTAAAAGGATGGAAGACTAATTGTCACCTTAGCCAACAAAATGAAAATGATTAAGAACTAATCTATATATAGGGGAGGATTAAGGAATGCTTAGGAAGCTTCCTCCCCTCTTTCCTTTCTCCTTAATTGCATCATTAGGCCCTTCCTTCTTAATCTCTTTGTTAATTGCACCATTAGTCCTTAAGCCTTTAAATCTTCTTTAATCTTGGACTTTAAATGGCTTTGTCTCGGGATTTCTTCAAACTCGTCTTGTAATTCTTCAATAAATTAGACTTGAGTTCTTCGGCTTTAAGTAAACTTTCGTCTTTCGACTTTTTCTTCGATAAATCTTCAGAATTGGTCTTGGACTTCCGTTCTTTTTGCACTCTTGACTTCTTGACTTCGTCTTTCGTCTTTTTCTTCGATAAAAGCCCGTAAATGCCCGTGTTTTCTCCACTTTCCACCTTTTCGTCCTAAATCACAACAAAAACACAAACCACACATAATTCCGACATAAAAGACATAAAATACACGTTTTGGCTCGGTTATTATTGTAATTAAGTTGTAAAAAGGATGGGTGTTTACACACCTATCAGTGGACAATAATTATGAGATGGAGGGAATAATAATATAATCTTAAGTTTACTGTTTAAATATCATAAGTCATGTCATTATTAGTATAGTTTATTAATAATATCATGTTAATTAAATAAACTATAGGTTATACGATTTAATTAAATATAAGCATTATTTACTTAAATTAAAGAATATAAAATACTTAGGTTAAACATGTATCAATATTTTATTACTAATAACCCAAGTCATTTTTATTAATTAATTATAGTCCATGTTTTAAATAATTAATTAATACTATAGTCTAAATTAAATGATAAAAATACTTAGGTTAAAACATGTATTATTTCTAATATAATTATAACCTAAGTCCATGTTAAACTAAATTAATTACTAGCCATGATTTAATTAATTTAATTTTTCTTTTTTAAAATAATATATATAAAAATATGAACTTGTAAAAATTAACCATGAACCGAATCCGTGTTTTTAATTTAGACCGAACGTGAACCGGATCGGATCCCCTTGAACCAGACCGAACCAAACACCCCCTTAGCAGTGGCTACCCGGCCTAGTCGGTTGCCACTGCTAGTGCAAAACCACCACTGGCTTGAGCCGGTGGTTGCCCCTGGTCAGCCTCGGCTAGCCACTGCCCACAACAAAGTTCCCACCGGCAGTTAGCCGGTGGTTCCCCCTGTTGCGTCGTGCCTTCCCCCTGTTCGAACCAAACAGCCACCGGTCTTGGACCGGTGGTGTTGTTGCTGCTACACCGAGACCAAACAAACCACAAGGCCACCCCGACTTAGATCGGGGTCCCTTGTTCCTTGAGACCGAGACACCAAGACCACGCCGAGACATGATGTTCGACTGTGGGTGCACGACGAACCAAGCTGAGTTCCATGGTCTCGGTTCATGTGTTTCGGCCGAGCAAAACCCCCAACCAAATCCTTTTCTTGTTTTTATGATTACTCCAACATGTTTATTACTTGTTTTTTACATTACATAATCATGTGTTCTTGTTAAAAGAATAAAAGAAAAGGATTAAAAGGTTTACCGAATGCGTGAATCGAATGAGGTTTAATAACACAAACACTAACACTAGAATTCCAATAATCAAAATCAAACAAACACCCTCTTGGTGTTGATGTAGGCCGGCGGCAACAAGGAGGCAAAGGAAAAAAGAGGCTAGGGTTTCTTGTTTGTAAAAATGAATGTTATGTTTTACCTATGTTTACCATTTACCCTACTTAGTCAAAACAACATGGGCTTGGCCCTTTTCTCCCTCCTTGTCCGCGGTTATAAGGGCCCACAAGGAAAACCCGTTCAATTTTCATGTCTAATAGTTTAAGTGTTCATTCGTTAGTGTTTTCGTGTTATATCGTAATTAATTATTCGTGTTGTACTAAATGCTTGTACGTAATCGATATTTATCGTCAAATTATAAATATATACGTAGTTATATGTTCGTGATTTAATGTTCATGATTCGTGTTCTTGATTATAATTATTATGATTAATAATTATCGTGCAATATCACGTACTTAATACTTATTGTGTAATAACACGTACGTAGTTTTTGAAATTAATATTCGTGACACGTGTTCATGCTATAAAAGGAAAATTTTAATTGATTCGTGTGTTTACTAAGGGTACTGTTCATGGTAAAAGTATGCGGGTTTTACACGCGATCACTAGTAGTCCTCGTTACTCGTCAAAACGTAAAAGTAAGACGTCCAACATTGGTTTCAACTTAAACCGTCAAACATAATAGCATTTAACTTCATCAAAAACTTCATAAATACTTGAAAAATAGGATTTAAATAATGACCTTATTTTTGCGGATTTTACATCCTCACCACCTTAGGAGAGCACCGTCCCGGGGCTTACTTCTCCTTATGTCCGTCTACGAATAAATACGGATACTTAGTATTAAAGTAGTCTTCTCGTTCCCAAGTGTACTTGGGTCCACGTCGGGAATTCCATCGCACTTTAACTATCAGGATCCGACTTTGCTTAAGCCGTTTCACCTCTTGATCCATGATCTCCACTGGTTCTTCAATGAAATGCAGCTTGTCGTCTAATTGAACCTCCTCAAGTGGAATTATCAAGTTCTCGTCCGCCAAACACCTTTTAAGATTGGAAACATGAAAAGTGTTGTGAATAACACTTAGCTTGTCTGGCAATTCCAACTTATACGCCACGGGACCAACTCGATCAATAATCTTGAATGGACCAATATAGCGTGGGCTAAGATTTCCTCGCTTACAAATCGGATTACTCCTTTCCAAGGTGATACTTTCAACATAACCATATCACCAATATCAAACTCCAATGGTTTTCGCCTCTTATCCGCATAACTCTTCTGCCTACTACGGGCAGTCAATAAACCATTCTTGATTTGAACGATCTTCTCGGTCTTCTCTCTAATTAATTCAGGACCCGTCAATTGACTTTCACTAACCTCACACCAACCAACTGGTGATCTACTCTTTCGCCCACAAAGTGCCTTAAAAGGCGCCGCCTTGATACTTGTGTGATAACTGTTGTTGTATGAGAACTCCACCAATGGTAAGTGTCGATCCCAACTACCTCCAAAGTCAATTACACACGCTCGTAACATATCCTCCAAGGTCTGCATAGTCCTTTCACTTTGTCCGTCTGTTTCCGGATGATACGCAGTGCTCATGTCCAACTGAGTCCCCAAAGCTCGCTGAAGCGATTTCCAAAACTCAGAAGTGAACCGACTATCTCGATCAGAAATAATTGACAAGGGAACTCCATGTCTACAAACGACTTCCTTCAAATACAATCGAGTAAGTTTGTCTAAATCATCGATTTTCTTTATCGACAAGAAATGAGCCGACTTAGTTAACTGATCAACAATCACCCAAATTGTATCATGACCACTAGAAGTTCTCGAAAGGCCGAAAACGAAGTCCATGGTGATCTTCTCCTATTTCCATTCTGGAATTTTGGGTTGTTGCAGTATAAATGAAGATCTCTTGTACTCAGACTTCACCTTATCACACGTAAAGTATTTACTAACATAAGTGGCTATGTTAGCCTTCATATTCGGCCACCAGTAGCATTTCTTCAAGTCTTGGTGCATTTTATCCGATCTCGGGTGAATCAAATATTTAGACTTATGGGATTCGTGCATAATTAAATCTCTCAGTCCTCTATACACCGGTAACCAATCACGATTCTCAAAGTACCGAATTCCATCACCACGAATCTCGAATATGGGTATCATCCTTCTACCCAAGTCTTCATCTCTCACATTCTCCTCTTTCATCGCCTTTGTTTGAGCTTTAAATATTCGATTAGATAAATCAGAATACGTTGTCATTGCTAAAGCTCTAACCCTATTGGTAATTTCTCTTTCTTTCCTACTAAGAGCATCAGCAACTACATTTGCCTTGCCGGGATGATAGCAAATTTGAATGTAGTAATCACTCAACACTTCTACCCATCTTCTCTGCCTCATATTGAGCTCCTTCTGATCTAAAATATGTTGCAGGCTTTTATGATCGGTATATATACTACACTCTTTGTACCGTAGAGATAGTGTCTCCACAGTCTAAGGGCAAAGACAACCGCTCCTAATTCCAAATCATGTGTAGTATAATTCTCCTCATGCTTCCTCAATTGACGAGATGCATAGGCGATCACTTTCTCTCTTTGCATCAACACAACACCAAAACCCTTATGTGATGCATCAAAATATACCACAAAGTCTTCAGTTCCTCGCGCAAAGCCAAAATTTAAGCAGATAACAACTTCCGCTTTAAAGTTTGGAATGCTTCTTCTTCTTCTGAATCCCACTCATACTTCTTGTTTTTATGTGTAAATTTAGTAAGAGGTTTAGAAATTAAAGAAAATCCTTCTATGAATCGCTGGTAGTACCCAGCTAATCCCAACTCAGTCGGGGTTGTAGGTGTAGCCCAATCTCTAATAGCTTCAATTTTGGAAGGATCAACATTAACTCCACTAGTATTGATCACGTGCCCAAGGAATTGGACAGAATCCAACCAAAAATCACACTTGGAGAAATTGGCATACAACTTCTCCTTAAAATAATCTTCAGATGACCTTCATGTTCCTCCCGACTCTTAGAATAAATGAGGATATCATCGATAAATACAATAAAAAACTTGTCGAGGTATGGTTTACATACACGATTCATCTAGTCCATGAATACCGCAGGTGCATTAGTTAACCCAAACGACATCACTTGGAATTCAAAGTGTCCATAACGCGTCCGAAAAGCTGTAATAGGTATGTCCTCCTCTCTAATACAAATTTGATGATAACCCGACCTCAAGTCGATCTTTGAGTACACACACGAACCCTAAAGTTGATCAAACAAATCATCGATCCTAGGAAGTGGATAACGATTCTTGATAGTTAACTTGTTCAACTCTCGGTAGTCTATGCACATCCTGAACGATCCATCCTTCTTCTTCACAAACAATACTGAAGCTCCCCAAGGTGACGAACTTGATCTAATGAACCCCTTTTCCATTAAATCCTTCAACTGATCTGCCAACTCCTTCATCTCTGACGGTGCCAAACGATAAGGTGCACGCTCCACCGGTGCAGCTCCCGGCACTAGATCAATCTTGAACTCGACTTCTCGCTGAGACGGAAGCCTTGGAAAGTCATCGGGAAATACTTCGAGAAAATCAGGAATAACGGGAACATCTTCCACATGCCTCACCGGTAGTTCTTTCTCCACTACTTGAGCCAAGAAAAGGTGACAACCTCTTTCCACATATTTCCTCACCTTGATACGAGATATCACTATCAAACGAGACCTACCGACATCACCTTCAACTAATAACACCTTGTTCTTAACTGGTATATGAACAACTTTCTCCCCACATACAATCATCACATCATGTGCAACCAACCAATCCATACCAACAATCACATCAAACGAACCCAACTCTATCAGCATCAAATCCATTTCAAACAAATGATTTGCTAATTTCAAAGGACACTTTTTAAATATAGTGGTAGTACTAATTAATTGCCCATCGGCTAACTCGACCTTATAGCTAGCATTTAGGTTTGTTGGCTCAATATCTATTAAACGACTAAAGGAAGTGCTTATAAAGCTCTTATCAGATCTTGAGTCAAACAATACACTAGCATAACGATTGTTGAGTAAGAACGTACCCATCACCAAATTTGGACCTTATGCCTGACCAGCGTCCTTAACAGCATAAACCCCCCAACAGCTTCACCTGCCTTCTTGTTCCTCAACTTCGGGCATCTAGAGCGAATGTGATCACGGTCTCCACATTCATAGCAAGTCCTGATCAAAATAACATTTGCTCCAGTGGCAATGGCCCTTATTTTGCATTTCTCCACAGCATGCCCAACCTTTCCACATTTAGTGCATCTTGGTGGACAATCACTAAAGTGACAAGCACCGCAGCTCTTACATTTCTGGGTTGGTCCCCAATGGTCAACATTATCAGTCTTGTTAATTGCAGCTCTAGCTCCATCAATCCTCCTTTCATTATACTGCTTGTGGCAGTTATTACCCTGATTACCACTCTGCGAATTCTACCATTTCCTTTTACTTCCCTCAGCAGCTTTCTCAGCTCGATCTTGAACTTTCTGTCCCATGAGAGTATGAGCCATTCTCACAACTTCAACATAGTTCTTGGGTCGAGATGAAGTTGTCTCACCTTTTATGTACCCAGGCAGCCCTTTAATGTATTGGTCCATCTTTTTCTTCTCAGTAGCAAAAGCATCTGGACACAACAAAACCAAGTCATTGAATCGACTAGTATAGGTAGCAATGTTGTTATCTCTCAGCTTTAGGTGCCTCAACTCATCCTTCAAAGCAGATAACTCTTCTTCTGGACAAAACTCCTCTTTTAGCAGCCTTTTGATCTCATCCCAAGGTTTCCTGTTTGCAGCTTCCAATCTAACTGTAGCAACTCAAGTTTTCCACCAGCTTAAAGCTCGGTCCTTAAACATAGCAACTGCGAACTTAACCTTATTCCTTTCTAAGCAATCACTAATCTCAAAGGTTTTTTCTGTTTTCTCAATCCATCTAAACAATTCTAGTGCTCCTCCAGTTCCTTGAAATGTAGTGGGTCCACATTTCATGTATCCAGAAAAAGTACACTCTTTTACAGCAACAACAACCTGAGCAACCTCGCCAACAGGATTCTCAGCTACACCTACTCCTCCAACTATTTCTTGTTCACCTGCTCCACCTACATTGGGTCCAACAGGTCCACCTGTACCTCCAACACCCGCACCTCCAGAGCCACCTGGTCCTTCAGTGTTAACACGTGCAGCTCTATCTGCAACTAATGTTTTTTCTACCTCTTTAGCAACTAGCCTTGCAATGGCATCATTTGTCATTCTCCTAGGTAGCATGACTCTGTCACATCACAAAGAAAGAAGAGTAAATGAATGAGTCAATTGTAATCATGGTATAGTCATATCATGTATAAAATTCAATCACCATCATTATAGGAATCAAAGAAATCCATCATCATAGATCAAGAAGGAATAATCATAAAGACAAATAGAGTACAATGACACAAAATAATATACACTAGTCACGTGGGGATCCACATGGCTTAGTTGAGAGTGACTCGCTTGCAGTAGTGGGACCTGTTTCCTCCTCCTCGAAGACGTAATGATGCGATGGTAAATTCGTAAAATAGATATAAGGTCATAATAAAATGAAATAAAATAAATTCCATAAATTTAAATAAATATAGAAAATCCTTCAAAATAAATACAGGAAAATTCAGAAATTTATATAAATAAATATTAGTAAATGATAAACTTTTATCGAAAAGTTTAACGATCTTAATATATATAAATCAGGGGTTAGAGTATTTATTTATAAATACTTAGCAATAAGGGATACATAATCATTTATACTAAAATTGTAATCCCAGAAGTAGCTTGAACCTGAAGTCACGCGAAGTCATGTGCACCGACTCTTTGAAAATAAAACTGACAGTGATAGTTTAGGTTTTCAGAAAAAGACCTAGTTCTCTATAACTCATGGCTCTGATACCAGTCTTTAATACCCTCAAATTTACACGCAGCGGAATATATATTTGGGTGCTAAATAATGGTACAATAACACATAATTTATAAAGAACGACTCAAAAAGAGACGTTTCAAATTTATCATTCCAAAATATTTCATAGAGTAGCGTAGTCCCAAGTCATCGAAACCAAAGTACAACTAAAAACAAAATATTTAAATTGTTTCAAGAAGGAACGATAAACATTCAAAGAGTTTTTACAACAAAATCAGTGCACAACTTCATTCCCGTGACCACCAATCTTACACTCCTTGATTACCTAAAATACATGTGAGTAAAATGATCAACAAAAATGTTGAGTGAAATCTATAGGTTTATGTAACAATTTTGAACACAAACAAAGGTTATAATTTGGTGGCATACTTGAAATCAACAAGCATTGTATAATAATTTGTATCAACAACTATAATTGTATATAGCAATAATTGCATTAAGCTTATGGAACCGAACCCTTAGACACTCTCATTAATGGTCTATTTAAAGATGATAGATTTATTAATTGTCATTATACATTGACATCTCCATACAAAATATTCAAACAGTGGATGTTCAGGCATAAGCTTCTAATATATATCCACACACTGAATCGGGCGGCTTCACCCATAGATCTATTATTTGTACAAGCGATTAACCCATCATAGGTTAATTAACGGACCATAATTGAGGCTTTTATAATTGGCAATATACTACTCAATTCAATGTAAGGCAACCACGGGTCCATTCATCTAGGGACAAGCATACCATAACTAACTCGTGTTCTAAGTTTATAAGAACATGTATTCCCCCTCGCAGGTTTTTAAAATATTTGAATGAGCTCAAACGAGGCTATAAACTCACCTTAGTATAGGACTAGTAGTGTGACAATCGCCGACGATAGTAGATGCCCGGTAAACACGAAAGCCGTAACCTAGAAAATAAGGCGCGTACTTTAATAATATATACAAGTATAGACTTATACTTAATATAACCAAAATCAAAAATTTAAAAACCACAACAAACCTCAAGAACATCTCATACAAGTGATATTAATAGACACCATTACATGCTTACTTATTAAACCAATGCTCCTAAAAGCATTCTGCCGGTACATACCAAATGTACAAGCTGTTCTCCCCTACTTAGACACATCTAAAATTTATGATACTACCTGGAGAACTCACTCACAACCTGTAGAAAGCCCTCTTAAAAGTTCATCAAATGATTTTACCTTTGAGACTCCCTGCTCAACACATCTTTGACCTCTAAATTTCGGATAGTTTTTACACCTTCGACTTTTAAAACCATTTTGACCTTCATAACCATTTCCGTTAGCAAAACCAATACTTGAGTTTGGAAATAGACTCATAACCCTAGGTTTAGAGCCTGAGAATAGCCTTTGAACATTTTTGAAACTGATTTTATAGTCCCCGAGATTTGACCAAATATCAACAGCAATTCCGGATTGTGTTGACACTCATCTCCTGGTACACGAATAATCAAACTCGCATAACTTCTTCCTCGTTTAGAGTTGGAAGCTCTACATTATACCAAATCGAAGCTTGGAAAACTCTCTACAATACTATCCAATCGTACCAAACTTTAATCAAACTTTAACCCACGAAAAATGCCTCTAAACTCACTAATTTAAAATACACTTTTGGAAATCACATCAAATCACCAACTGGACCCATTTTAATCAATCTTAAACATCTAACAACACCTCATGAACATCCTAAACAAATCTTAACAAACTTAATCACTTGCATGTCATTTTTTCTCAAATCTTCACTCAAAATTCTGACATGCATACTTTCAAAATCAATATAATAATAAACATAACATGCATTCCATCAAAATGTATCAAACAACCGAAATTATTTGAAAAATTAAAAGTTAATGCATGTGTAAATTTTTTAGATCAAAATGCTCACCTTTTGATTTCCAAGATGGGACTTTTCTTAGTTTTCTCTAAATCAAGCTAAGTAAATTTAGTGATGGTGTTCTTGATGATGAAATGGGATAACAAGACAAAGCGGAAGAGAGGGGAAAGTGTGTGTGATTTTTAAATGGGTTTAATGAAAGAAAAGTGAGTGGAATTTCTATTTATAATGGGATGTGAGGGTAGAAAATGTAAATTGTGTATACTTTTGGACTAAAATGTAAAGTACAAGTTCAAGAGCATGTTGGAAATTCACTTTATGTTCTAACGGTTTTCTGGTCTCATCAGTTTTCTGTTCTAACGGTTTTCTGGTCAACAGCTTGCTGCTTTCTTTAAATCTTTCTATTATTTATGGTTAAAAAATTCAGATCTAATATTGGTACTAAAAGTTTTTTATCTTTTCAGTAGAAATCACAGATCTGGTATTATTACCATGGGTTCCTTATTGTTTTTGAAGATGAAAAGAAAACTCAGATTCAGAGATCAGATTCAGAAAAAACACAGATCCTAAAAATCTGGATAAAGTTGTTTTGACATTGCGACCGATGCATTATTGCGATGACTCATTGCGGTGCATCATTACGATGGTACATTGCGATGAATCATTGTGATGACATGTCACTAGTGACATTGCGATGGGTTTAACATTGCGATAGTTTGATTATTGCGATGGACTTTTGGGATTGCGATATCAAATTAGTATTACGATGGATACTGACACTTTTGTGAAAAGTAAAATCATATCGAGACCCATAACAAAACTGCCTTCACCTCGTTTCTAATCTATGACCCTCGAACAAATCAGCCAAACCCGACTCGATCTAATTCCCTTCGTCTCATTTTACAAACAAATCCTAACTCGCATCATCGACTCTAGACTCGAACACTAAAAAAAAAATATTCAAAGAAGGATCTCAGATTCGTTCAATCAAACCAAAGATCTATTTAGATCGGATTTTTTAGAACTCTCATCATCACAGATCTTGTGAAGGGATAATCCTCATTTGATATTCGAATAAAAATAATGACTAATAAGATTTATGTTATAATCATCATTCTTTTTTGGTATGAAAACAAAAATTAACCGACATGCAATCAAACACACATTGTCAATTGAACCTACCCGAGACCCCCATAAATGGGACCTTGATGTCACGTCTTCGTGGTGTTTCAAACTACATCAGCTTTGATTTGTGGGTCAATGGTTACAGTTGCAAATGGATTAACATATAGCTTCGTGGCTTTTAGATGTGATGATTTTTATGGCTGGGATAGTTTTGATTAAAGGATGAGAGTGGTTTAATATGAGATTGATGATAAATCTTGGCTTTGATCGTAGTTTCTGTTGATATTGGAGTTAAGGAGATTGTGAAATGATGTGAGATGGAGGATGTGGGAGATAGAAATGAGACGGAGGTTCCAATGAATTGGGGGGGGGGGGGGGGGGGGCGTTTTGGTTTTTTAGTGAGAAATTAGGGTAAGGAATTAATATACTCATATTAGTTGGATCGGGTCTCATGGATGTGTTTACCAGTATGATGGTTGGGCCAACTAGTGAACATTAAAAATCATTTTGCTCATCAAAACTAGACGATGCTAGACATATGAATTATTTTGTCGGTTTTGATCTAGGAAATATTCGATTAAGATACACATTAATGTGGGCCATTATGAAGCCTTGAGCTGTTTTCTTATATATTGAAACAAAGGAAGGTGAAATATCGTGCTAACTTAATGTTACTATTGGACCGTGTATTCAACTTTTGATATACTAACACGTGATGACAATTTTAATTTATATACAAAATTGGTGTCATATGAAATTTGGCTAATGGTAGCATGTGATGATTTGTTAACCAAATATTATTTTGGTTACTATGAAATTGAGCCAAAGTTGCTGTATGGTACATGGTTAGACTAGTGGTTCATAATGTAGGGACACAAAACGAGTTTAAGCGACGTGATAAAGTGACGATACAAAAAGAAGTGACAATGTGACAAGATTTATTTGATGAGACCAAGAAAAAATGGCTATATTTTTAGTGGCTACGGATTTTTTGATCGGGTATTCTTATTTGAAGTTGAAGACTGATTTTTCGAAGGCGTGCACTTACCTTATCTTTGGAAGATAACTTGTTCGTGCTTAATCTTAGGATGAAGACTTGTTTATCTAGTTTCCGAGTTCGGGGTGGTTGGTTGATGACTTGGATAACTATCACTTAAAGGAGTTACATTGTTGTACTCAGTGTCACGCGCATAGTCGATGTGGATAATTTCAAGAGGTGTTGTGCTTATATACTTCTTTCGGCAAGGTATTGGGTACTAAGATATTTCTCCATCGTTCCTCATTCAACAATAGTGCAAGCTTAAGTCACATGATCGAGGGATTCTTATTCAGTTTCACGTTTGATATATCTGGTTCATTCCATCAGTGGTCACTTCAAATTACCTACAAAGGGGTTGGTATAGATAGCCATGGAGAGTTTATGAGTAGAGAATTTCGATCAACAACTGATTCTCGCCGAATATAATTCAGCTTATTTATTATTCTCATGAGATTTCAGGTTCATGTCTTACGATTTATTGCTGGTTCCGAGGTTTCGAAACCATCAAGGGGGAAGAAGAAGACATATTGAATGCACAGCGAGTACACGTGATGAACTTCATACCTTCTTTTGATTTAAAGACATTCCGGGAAGACAATTGTCATAACCGCAGAGAAAATCAGTGTTTTAACTCGTGGCATTATCAATCTCTAAGCGGTACACTATTGTTCGATGTTTAATTGTTTTGATGTTGCAACTATTCATCATCATTATCCGATATGGAGAGATATGCATTCCCGGGACTTAATTGACTCTGGTGTATCTCTGGAAGAAGATATGTGCATTTCCGGGACTTAATTGACTCTAGTGTTACGATGTCAACTTCATAAATGGGATAAAGTGTCTACTTCAGTATTTGAGCTTCATACATGGGATTGGTTTACTTTCTTCGCCTACGTGGGGGAGAAATGTCTTGATTATTTCTAGTATGCATAACTTGAACTTTCAGGGGGAAGAAAAATTCAGAAGAATTATTCAAGCGTGAGAAGAGACGTTGTTGATCTACTTGGTGTGCCCCAAACTTTCAATCACTCATAGCAACATTATCATTTCATATGATGGGGTTTGCTTGTTAAATTCCGTTGTGCGCTTAATCATTCTAAGCTTTATTCAAAGCTTTGGAACTGCTTATGAGGATTGTTAGTTTAGGGGGAAGCTATTAAAATCTTCTACATCAAGATTATGTGGCATGAATTAGGGGGAAGTTAATTCAGAAGCTTCTCCTTAACCAGAAGTATATGAGTTACTTAGCCCGTGCCGTTACAATATGTCTTCTACAAGTTACTACAAAGATGAGTCGTTTTGAAGTGAAGACTTGAAGTCAAAGGCCTCAAAAGACATCATCAGCATAGGACGCTTCATGGAAGCGTTTGTTCTTAACCATTATGTACTTGTTACTAAAAATATTGTAAGGAATTCTACACGTCGTCCCATGGGGGAAGATTGTTGGAAATTCACTTTATGTGACGACATTTAAGAATTCCCATTAGTTATCATAGTCACTCACGCAAGGACTAGAATATGAAACGATGTATAGTATGTATGCGTGAGTGACTATATATACCCCTCCAAGGCTTCCAAGGAGGGGTTGTTGTTTGTGTTTTTCCTATTTTCATTTTATAAACTTTGTCTTTCTCTCTCTCTAGAAACACCTACAAACCTTCTCTCTATCTCCAACAATGGCTTCCACCATCTACCACCCAACTAGACCACCGGATAATAGTAAATAGCAAACCCACAGAGCGAGAAATGACTAGTAGTCGACTTTAAAAAGTTTTTACGGGAGTCGGGTTTCGTAAAAATACTTTTTAAAAGTTTAATCGCACACGAAAAGAAATAATATGAATCCGACTCGACTTAACACGCAATTAAGACGAAAACTTAGAAAATATTAAATATTAAAACAATCGATATTAAACGATAAATTTTCGGGCATCCGTCGGTATCGCAATCACTAGTAGTCCTCGTTACTCGTCAAAACGTAAAAATAAGACGTCCAAATCCGTTTCAACTTAAACCGTCAAACATAATAGCATTTAACTTCATCAAAAACTTCATAAATACTTGAAAAATAGGATTTAAATAATGACCTTATTTTTGCGGGTTTTACAATGTCAAACATGCGGAGATTTTTCGTTGTTATGTGAAATAAATTGACGAAAAATAAAAGAATGTGTCACTTCTTCATCAGGATTCTCGCAGCGTTACTATCACGTAGTGAGACTAACACACAACAAAGCATGAACATGAGAAGGCTGAGTGACAGGGTAGAGATTTCCTGAACAATCACATCTAGGGAGGATATTATTGGTCAATAAATCATTCACATTGTTAGGAATTCAGAAAGTGGTGATCCTTTAAGAGGTCTCAATGATCTTCCTTTAAGGGGGGAATTGTTAGGATTTTAGTTTTTAGTAAACTGACAATCATTATCGATCTTATGAGTCTTGTAATAGTCAAAATATATTAAACGTGTAATAGTTAGTACATTAAGCTAGTTAGTAGACTAAATAATATAATAGTCCAACAACTAGCTCATAGAAGCCCACGAGAACGCCCATGACCGGTTTAAGGGTGATATAAAATGCACTTCTCTTCACATAGAGAAGTGTGAGTATATGTGTATTATAAGTGTGAACGAGAAAGTTTCTCTTTGTCCTTGATGTAATAAACAAGTTCTATCCAACATCGCCACCACCATCTTTTCTCTTCTCTAATTTGTGTGTGTGTGTTATGATCTATATGAGAGCAAAAACTATTTTCTCCTTGTGCAAAAACTATTTTGATATACCAATGTACATGTGTATGGGAGCATTTCTAAAAAGCAAATCTTCAATGTGTTAAACATTTTGATTATATCAAACATTTTGATTGATTTTTAAATGATTAATTTTGGTTCATGGTTTCCTTAAAAATATAATGTGTTGATTGACAGGATTAACCCTAGGGTATCATGCTAGTGAAATGAATTACTATACTAGTACTTGTATAAAGTATGATAGTCCCAAGGCACTCCATATCCTTCAGGATATCTTTCTAAAAGCTAATATTGTAGTATTGGTGTGTTTTAACTTGTTAAACCGATTTCAGCATATTACACATGTCAGTGTTTATTGTTTTCAAAAAATCACGAAGATATGATTTCATCATATGATTTGGAGATAACTTGACAAAGTTAAATGCTAAGTTTAAACCCAAATTAGAAATTATCACATGAAAAATTTCGTCTGTTTAAAATGATTTTCCTAAACACTTCGAACACTTTTCATATCATGTTAAATTATATGACCTAATTTGCTACCCATTATTAACCTCAGGGAATTATTGTGTTTACTTTTAAACTTTCAGTTACTCCTTGGACTTGCTGTGAATATTGCTATAGGAAGGAGGGACTAAAGCTGCCACTTGGACATACATCTCTTGGAGTCAACCCAAGACTTGCCAAGCCCATAAGCCTAACGGCTACATTA